>CAKAEH010001825.1:0-169923 GCA_916381525.1 Cercopithifilaria johnstoni | reverse complement strand
CCCGCTGTAGACCAAAAAAAAGCAGTAATTATACGAAAAAGCAAATCATTCTAGGACAAACACCCAGGATCGGTGGACAAAAGAAGAGCACATTCCAATTAAACACTGCTTAGAAATATTACAAATTATGTAATTTCTAATGAAAATCGCAGAGGAATTTTCATGGGACTTCACAGGTACCTACTGATAACTCTTCTTTAAATTGCATCAAAAATCTTGTCAGTTTTACTTCAGCATATGTTTGTAAGAACATCTCTCCAAAACGTTCGTGTTCGGCGATTGCTGCCTCTAGTTCATCACCAGAATATTGACTCATCCGTCTACCATTATCCATTGTAATGCTATGCAACCATGATGGTGTGTTTGATAAATACTGCAATATGAACAAAATAACAACAATTGAAAGCAATTAAAAAAAAAAAACAGGAAAATAAAAACACATTTTTCACAACGAAATATCCTCATGTATTAAAACAGAATTTTAGATTCATAAATCTGAAGTGCAATCAAAAATTAATTCTAGCAAGTTTTTGCCAATTCATCCCCCCAATAACAGAGTATAATAATCATATCGCACTAAATCTTGAAACAAAAACTGACAATATGGCTTTTATGATGAAAAGAAAGCGCCAAATCAAGAAGGCGAGAACGCTGCTCATTGATTTGTTTGAATCGTCGCCATTCCTCATCCAAATGCATTGCTACATTTTCAATTTGTACTTTTCCATAGTTCCCAATTTCACGAAGACGCTTGGCAACAGTCATCACGTGTGATACATTAACCTCAGTATTCTGCACAATTTACCAATTACTTGACAACAGCAAAATTAAAGTTTTAAAAAGGAGAAAAGGTCAAAATGAGAAAAAAACTAAAATAGTAAGCTAACAATGAGCTTTTTTTTCACTACTTCAATTTTACTTCGAAATTGAAACTGGTGTGAGAAAAAATCCAACATTGGCTGCTGCGATGAAATCAAGATGCTCGGTAAGTAACATTGAAGTTGACTGTTCAGAATCACCGATTTCAAGGAGTCGTTGCGTTGATAAAGCATAATGACTGCGAATCCAATCGAACATCTAAATATGACTTACTTTCTCATAGATAAAAAAGACAACGAAAAAATGTTTTAGAAAACTAAACAAACTCTAAGACAGAAATTAAGAAAAACAAGAAGAGAAAGCAGCTTTTTCGCGGGAAAGTAATCATAAAAATGTTCACTTTATCTGCATCTTGTTCAAAAAGTTTGAGTTGATAGCAATGATCCAGCTTCTGTCGACGTGTTTCCCACTGTACAAAAACTTCATCTCTGGAAAACTATTCAATAAAAATAAAAATATTAAAAAATGAAAATTAAAAAAAAAGACGAAAGAAAAATTCTCCATTTGAATTAATATGACGAAGTGATTTATAAAATTAACAAACTTTGAGGTACGCAGCGAATTAACAAGAGACGTAAGATGGGGCAAGGCAGCAGCAAGGTCTGGATTAGTTGTTAGCAGTACATTTGATGAATTATAACTATCATTGGGTGCTAGACCTGATATCCTCTGTTGGACCTGAAAAAAAAAGTAAAAAACACAGTTAAAAGTGAAACCAGAAAACTCTTGAACAAAGCCTAAAAGCTGTAATGTCTGATATGCAATTATTTGTAATAAATAAGATTTCATGTGCTTACTCGCTCAACATCGTGTTGAATCCTTTCGATTGGTGCACCTAAGATTTTCTTCTTTAACATAACATGTGCTGCTGTGGCACGTTCGGCCGTAGCAACATCAATTGGCATTTCACCATGTTTCATTTCTTCACGAAAATTTTCGAAATTATGCATCACCTCAATTGTTTGCCATATCAACCTTTCCAATTCCTGCATGTTTAGCATCAATTACATTTTTTTTTCTCCAAACAACAGCTATACAAATTCGTGCTTTCAGAAAAATTGATATGAAAAATAAATTTGGAGTCATTGAATACATAAATTTTCATGTACAGTGAAAAATTACACGAATGAAAAATATAATAAAAAACTAGTTACCATTCTTGTTTCAAGCCATTCATCATGATCATAAAATAGTGAACCACCTAAATCACGCGTTAACTGTGATGAATCGATATATCGCGTAAGTCCCTCAACCGAAATCATTTGAATATCGAATTTATATTTCCCACTTGACACCGATGTTTTGTGCTTCTCCCAGAATTTATCTGGTTTAATGATCAAAACAGCATGCACTTCCGCCGGAAAATGCTCCTATAATTCGTAAATCAAATTATTCACATCGTCTATTTTTCCATTACATTCATTTTACTCTATAGTGAGAAGATAAACCGCCACAAATGTCCAGCTTAGCTATAATCTTAAGGAGTCAGAAAAATGGCTGACAATTTCAAATCCTGAAGAATATTATTCAGTTATCAACCTAATTCTTTTTTAAATTTCTTTACAATTTCTCTTTTCCTGAAAGAAAAAAAAACAATATTTGCTTCAAAAGAAATTAATTATTACTAAATGCCCTCCTAAAATGAAATATTCCTAACTACCTGTATAGATTTGAGAATAGGTTTAACATTATTCCATGTCGTGCCTTTCCGCATATCGATGATGATCGTAAATCCACGATCCTTGTAATCATCTCTGAAAAACAATGATCATTCGCGATGTCTGAATAAGCAATTGTTTCCCAGTGTTCTGCCTGTAAATAATTTCATCTACCAACAATTCGCTAGCACTCTATTTATTTTCTCCGGAACCATAAACATTTAAATCATTGCCCTTCTTACCTAGTAGACAAGGTAAACAAAGCGAGGGTTAATATTATTTGATCTCTTATATGAAGTGGATAAAGTATCACGATCTTTAAAATGCTTAATGTAGCTTGCCCAAATTGTGCTAAATGTCATGCACATCCAAAAATTCGATTGCTAAAAAGTTCAGTTTTTCAAATCAACTTGCTTTCACATTTCTAAATTTTGGGGCTTCATTTTTTGAAAACATTTTGCAGAAACTAACGCCGTAACAGCATGGAGATAAATAAGTATATTCCGGATGTAATCGGAATTAATCGATGTAGTATTTTCACGAGCTGGGAAGACAATTACGGCCCGGCCATTCCTATCCCTTGTACCAGGTAATAAGGCCACGCGGTCACGTAACACGTGAAGGATATCCTCAGCTTTAGGGCATCCATCTCGTATCTCTACCATTTGATGATGCAACACTTCCGTCACCACGGACCTTTAATGTCCCAAACTTGATTAAATCTTTGCCGCAACGATCGCCCGTATTTCTGCAATAGGAAGTAATTTCACACAGTGTTCTAAATTAATATAAAACACACACTTCGTCGCTTTCATAAGTAACAGTTAATAATAATAATAATNTCCCAAACTTGATTAAATCTTTGCCGCAACGATCGCCCGTATTTCTGCAATAGGAAGTAATTTCACACAGTGTTCTAAATTAATATAAAACACACACTTCGTCGCTTTCATAAGTAACAGTTAATAATAATAATAATGGTAGAAGTGATGATGTAGTCTCAGACGAAAAACTATAATATTGAGAGCAATCATTAAAGAACAAATAACTATTAATATATATCAACAATAATAACAGTGTTGTTTCATGAAATTTGTAAAAATCATTTGTAGAATTTATGCATATTCTGTATATATTACCTTAACTACAAAACTGAACTTGCCCACGACTACAATATTATAAAATAACAATGATGATAGTGATAACATATATATATATCACAGTAGGTATATATATACCTACTGTGAGTCTTAATTCGTCTGATAATAGGTATGCATGATCAGGAATCAGTTTTACTAATCCTAGGAATTGATAGATATCAAACACATGCAGCAATACTGTAATACCATTATTAAATGTTTGTTAAATGGCTTTAGATGAATATATAACTCTATTTTTCTTCTTTCTTATAAATAACGATTATGCATACATCCTTGAGAGCTTAAGCATAACATTTGTGTTTCTAACTTTGCTTAAATACGTTGGGAAGATCTATAATCTGGATACTTTACTAATTATTTTATTTGTTCTAAATAGTTTTTTGTGCTACAAATCTTAACGTTGCAGAACTGTTTTTGATGCGATGACTCCTCAGATATGTTAGAAGGAGATGGATGAATATCAGCAATTTTTACGTAAGTGAGGCATCTATTTATGAGAAGTCTAAAAAGATATTGAGACTTTCGCTATTTTCGCATATGCTTCTGCTATTCACTGCAGTATTTTCCTTTCTTTCATTATTTAGAAAATTAAATCTGTCAAATTTCAACTTTTGAAGAAATTTCAATTTTCTGACAATAATTTTTCGTTTTGTTTTTTATCATGAATTTCATTTCAAAATGTTCGCATTTTGATGATTTCAGCTTTTAAGATCGTATGATTATTTCTGATACTATTGCAATGTGTGAAAACTATAAATAAAGTATTATTCACCTCTTCAGCAGATTTGGCAAAATTAGGTTATGTGCCTCTTGCACTGAAATTGATGCAGTTGCAAAATGTATACGCTTTTTAAATGCGGAAACAAATAATACAAAAGAATCGTTAATTCATGAAAGAAATTAAAACAAATAGTTCAAAAGAGTTAAAAATGCTCAAAGTAGTACTTATTTTCATCAGATGAGTGTATGTTTCACGAGACACTTTCTTTTGTCCTTTTACTTACTGAATCTTAATGCCATAATCTATTATCATTTTTTACTACACAACTGTAACCAGACTATCGAGTTAAACATAGCTATACAATTTTAAGTGATGACTAAATGAGAATCCACTTCCCCTTTATTCATCAGCCACTATAATCAGTAGATGATGTTCCACCCTTTTACATATGCATATACTCAAGCAATTTGTCCATTTTGCAAATACTTCAAAAAGGGACCTTAATGAAATGATCTGCCCCTATGTCAAAAAAAATCACAGCTAATGTGTTTCAACCATACAGTAATAAAATGGCCATGTTTCTGTAATCATTTTTTCAAATCCTATATTTACTCCATTGTCAGAAACGAAAATATCTTCAGATTCGACTAAATAAACTGTTTAAATGGTTAAACCGTTGGTGAAATAACTGTTATTACTTCTAGGATTATATTTTGCAAAATTTGTCTACTACGACACTTCTATTGTTTCTGGTGAAATAAAAACTCAGCAATAATGACAATTTTACATCACTGGGGATTTTTTGTGATTCCCTCCTTTAAAATTTGCTCTGAACCACTTTATGCGAATGTTAGGAGAATTATAGTCATCATTACTTTCAGTAATTTGTTTTAGTCTGATTCACTATTATCATCATTACCACTAATACAGTTCAACTGTAATTTATTTCACTGTTCACATTCGCAAAAAGGAAGGAAAACTTTTTTGAATTTTTTGTAATTAATGAAGAATTATTTCCATCCTACTTTAGTTCCATCAATGTAAAACGCTTTTAACTTCAAAGTAAAAAATGTAAAACAAATTGATAAAAACTTCAGTAGCACAGTAAAAAAATGACGTCTATAACCTATTGACAAATTGGCTTCAGTGATTAAATTAATTTACTTGAAAATTCCTTTCATGAGTATTAGTATTCCTATTACTTTCATTAATTTTCATAAACTTGTGAGCAGCATTAACATGTCTGCAAAGGCATACTGGCGCTTAAATCTTTTACCTATTATGATTGTTTGATTAGCATTTCTAATTTGCTTGCAAAAAGTCAACATCTCTACGAAAAAGATTGAATCATCCTCCATAATCAATACACTAACTTGTGAGTTATGAGTTGAAAGTCAAACACATAGAAAACATTTGGATAGAGTTCAGTATTTGAATAAAAAATCCATACATACAATAAAGAATGAATGGTGAGAGAAAGAAAAGACAGAAAAGTGACAAAGCGTGAAGGAAGAACAAGCTAACAAGTTTACAACGGGCAATAACAATAAAATAAATTACAAATGAAAAATGCTTGACACTTAGCAAGCAAACATCATTTCAACGAGAATGTACAGCCATCATTTAAAACAGCAAAATAGATGAATTGGAAGGTGCGCACAAAAGAGATAGTATGCTGAGAGGGACGGCACCACTGCGACACTATTGAAGGTGACGCGGGTGACAACGACGTCAACGTCGCTGTCGCTGTTGCTATTGTCATGCGCAGACGACATGCAGCGCGTATGAGCATGGAGAGTGTAGAGGTTGCTCGATGATTGTCCCAGGTGATCCATTGCACTCCCAACGACTAAATGATATGTTGTTGCATAAAAAAAACGTTCCAGCATCAGGTAGATAAGCAGTACTTTGAAAAGAACAAACTTTCCGGTTGGCATTGGCATTGGGGGAGTGGCGGGAGTGGAAGAATGAGATCTCTCTCCGATAATGTAGATACTCCAACGAATACCCATTTCTAAATTTAAATTTAAAAGTTTCTCCCAATATTTCCAGCGATTCATTTTTTGATTCACATGATGTAAAAATTCTTTAATAGATGTTAACCTCGAGAGAGAATAATTAATAATTAGATGATAGTAGATAAAAAAATAAATAAATGAATGCAAATCAAGGATCAAAGAAAGAGCAGCGCGATTTTCCGAATGAAATCTAAAAAATAATAAGAAAATTTCAAAAGAAACTCGTTAAAAATTAGGGAGGTGTTAGAAGATAGTAATAATAATCAGGCAGTTTGATGCACAGTGACTCATCAAATACATTTTATATTCGGTGTCCTTGAGCACACCTGGAAAAATGACAATTCATCGTGGTAATGTTGTTGGCCCTCCTCCAAATCATTAACGACACACAAACATTTTCGACATGAAAACCTTTCTTTCTGTTCCTATTTTGAATAGAAAATTCATGAAGAAACAATTGATTTGTTAGATGACCCTGATGAATATACATATCAGCCCTGTTTATAAAATCTAAATATATAGACCAGCTTAGTTTATGCGTCGTCCATTGTTTGCCACTTGTGCTTTTGTAAATATCCCTACTTTGTTTAATACAGAAACTTATTTCATATATTAAATGTATTTTTGTAAATATCAGTGGTTTCACCTAATGCAACAACAGAACTTGACAATTACGAATTAAAGCACTTTACTGAAAAATTTCTTTTCTGCCCATTATGAATTAAAAGACATTCCAGTGTGAATCATCACATGACCTTGGTAATTGAATGGTGAGAGAGCTTTCCGCAGAATTGAATCATCATCATCATCATCAATAGCTGAAATGAATCAGTGTGAATTATTTTAATCCGATTTAAATTAAATTTCAGCATAAGACTTTGGAAATGGATATATACAAAATTAAGCAAACACTTCATTTCATTTCTATAATTCACTTCTATTCTACTCTCTTCTTTCACAATGTTATTCTCCAGACTTGATAAGATGTCAGGTGGATTTCGTGGAAAAAATTGCTTATTGTAAATTTCATTAATGGTAATAGTCACGCTTGCAAGTCACGCTTGCCAAAATCTGTTACATCACTTCAGTGCTTGTATTCTGCAATTATTGCAAAGCCTTATTTCCAGCGGATTGTTTTTCTCACTCATTCTTCAAAGAACCTCATACTCAAAGTTTGATCATTGTATAAATTATAGAAAAAGTGTCATCAAATGATCAGGGGAAGAATTTACTGATTGAATTAACAATTGTATTTTTATTGCATATTTGTACGAAACAAACGTTTCAGAAAGTGATTCACCAGAAGCATTGCAAGCACACCAACAACAATTTTAGAAACAATTTGGACAATTGCCTGGAAATATTTTCTTAAAAAGACAATACATTAATAGATTTTTTTCTGAAGCTAATAGAATACTGCTTAAAGCGTTTTCATTTTTTCAATAAGATCGATTAGTATTTACATATATCGGTGTATATCTGTCACCATAAAATAGAATATCCATTCATTTTTATCTATCGAAGTTGACCATAAGAAATACTATCTCCAGTATCATACAAAGCCATCATTTTTAACCAAACTGCTCAAGAATTCGTTGAATTTAATGCCAAAATGATTTGTCTTCGTCAGTTTAAAATCTGAATCGTACGAATTTTATGTTTCCCTTTATTTAGGCACATAATACAAATATTTGTACTGTCCATGTCGCGATCAGCAAATGTATCTCAAGTAAAAAGACAAAATTTGTGATGGGTTGAGTGCTATGCCTTAAATTCTGTCCATATCATTGAATCTGAATTAGAGATTAAATTTAATTTCAAAAAAAACTTGTACTATAGCGCAAGAAATGTTAGAAAATTGAAAAAACAGCTATTGTAACTCAATTTTTTATATTGACATATAGAATTAGTCATCTATCAGAATTCAGAATTAGTCATCTACCATGCAAGAAAATAGGATTAGCAGCACCTTATCTTTTATCATATCTAGCATTATTTGTTTGTCCAACAATTCGACTTCCTACATTAAACAGGTAAAGAAATGTTGCCGAGAGAGTTTAACATGTAAAACAATATGTACTATATATATACATGTACTATATATATATATATGTATATATATATATATATATGTTGCGTTCGAAATGTGAAATGTCAGGAAAGGCCAATCCAATCTTTTACTTATAATTTTTTTTAAATGAATATAATATTTTAGAGGAACGATTCAGACTGAAGTAAAGTGGCCTGAAATAGATAGGCATACTGTAGTTATAAGCTGCTTGTTATTACATCTCAATAACACTGCAAAGTTTTATTTTAGAATATGCAAAATTTTTTATATTATTGTAACATAGCTTAATCCGAACTTCTCTAATAACCAGACTTCCTCTGTAAAATATTTAATGTTAAATAGACAGTTTTGTTTTTAAATTGTAGTCGTATTTATTGTTTTTTTTTCTGTTTGTATTCTATCCTTTCTTCATCCGTATTTCTTCTGATGCTTCTAATTAAATCGTTTATTGAATAATGATGGCCTATCCGGAACGAAAGAAGATAACAGTATTGTACCTCTGATAGAGCTTTTTCTTTTCTATGATAAAGTTTTTTGGAAAAAGAAGTATTTTTCGCAATTTAAAAAAATGAAGCCCAATTTTAAGAAATAATAGCATTACAGAATTGCTTTTTTTCTTTCTGTTCAGGGAGAAATAGTTAGAACATACCCGAAAATCTCAACAATTCATTTATCTCCCATTGCTATCTTATGCATTGCTATTACTACCAGAAACTTTTAAAAACATTTTTTGAAAATTAATCAATTTCTTGTGCAAACTACAGTTTTTTTTAAATCTCGATTTTTCTAACCTCCTTCAAGATCCGTTTAAAAAATTTCTTCTTAGAAAGGAATAATTAGAACTGATTACTGACTAATAATTATAACCATAACTGATTAATAATTATTAACAAAAAGTAAATTCTTAACTACTCTCTGACATACCTATCATAAAAGGGGAATACAGGATAACAGACAAATTGCATCACTATCAAAACACGGCTCTCAAATTTTCTTGGTTTTGCATAAAAGGTAGAATAAATCACTTTAACTGCATTTAAATATTTATGGAGTGCGAGAGGAATTGCTTCTTGGAAGAGGAAAATAAAAAATGAACAACATTTCAAAAATAATTTTTTATACGATCTTGAAATCTAAAAGCTTTATCATTCACCTAGCTTATCAACTTTATTTTTGTATGCAAAATACATGAACAAATTACAGAGTTTGGCTGGAAATATAAACACCGTGTCATTTATATCTTGCTGAAATGAACAATGATTGAAGACATTCACGCAACGCAGTCGTAGAAGAGTTCGGAATAACTACTCTTCCCCTAATAAATAACGTTACATGCTGATTCAAAATTATTTATTTTCAGGACCGAAATACCAAGGCTGACTGGAAGAAGACTCCTTTATGTATAAATATCACGTGGACTTTTTCAGGTATGCAGAGGTATATAAGATTTTGCAGCAGGAGAACTTCAAGAAAGTTTTGAAAAACTTCCACTCAATCTTCGAGAGCAGAAAATAGAGGTCATAGAACGACGTAGTAAGTAGTTGAGCCATACACTATTTTTACGGGTATCTTTTCCTGTCTTGTACGGAGTTGGTTATGCAGCATTAAGAGCCATATAACACTTTTCAATGTTCGGAGGTCGGAATGTCCTGGCCTTGTCGGAGTTGTGGATATGTTCACAGGACCGAGTTTCCCAACGTGCCTTCCTCCATCACTGCTCCTATGTTTCGTTTTTATTTATTGATACTAGTTCCATCTATCATTGGAAAAAAAGCTGCTGCCTTCATTGTGTGTCAATTATTCTTCTGAGCATGCTAAAATGCCTTCCTGATTGAGTTCCCATTCTAGTTCAAGGACGTCTCATGGCGAAATTCTTTCACTTTCACTAAACTCAATGTCTCTCAATCCCTTACACTGCACTGAATATGGACCGAGTCTCTCTCTCCACATGTATATGGAAATGTGCAAGTATTATGCTTTCTCATTACTTACCGCTTTTCTGAAGGAGGAAAGCATGTATTTGAAAACATTTTCAGACTCAATTCTCACTGTCACAGAATAGCCACTCAAAACTAACACATTCACACCTAAGTAGTGCTACAAAATATAGCAAGACAAATGGAAAATGCTTATGTCTCCTTACCCACTTGTCCTTTTGTTTTTTTTTTGTTCATCGGTTCTAATAGCTGACAGTTTTGGCTTCACTCTCCAGAATGCCTCATATTAAATTCATTGTAAGTCAATTTTTCCTTTAAAGCAGTTTTTCCGACCTGCTAAGTATTAAAAGAAAGTCACTCATCACGTGCATCTGTACACACCATTAAGATCCTGAAAAAAAAGAATCACAACTATTTCAAACATGGAAATATGTGCACACACCATTAAGATCCTAACTGAGGATAATATAACCGATAAGGCTCATTCATAACAAAACCACGGGGTACCAAAGAAAAAGAAAGCGGTCATCAGATGAGAAAAACAGCGAATGACCGCAAATATGAAATTACAGAGTTGAGGACGCGGAAACGGGAGGAGGGAAAGAAGGCGGTCGAAACAACGCCTAAAGTTTAATATTTAGCGATCCAACAATCGTTTTTACGTGTAGTTGACGCTCGGTCTGACACATGGAAAAAAATCACTTACCAGACCAAACACACATGAAATTGCTTTGAGAAGTCCTACTGCCATTTGAAGAAAAGTCTCAATTCCACTTACTGGCTACCTGGCCTGGTATTGTCTTTCTCAGCTGAGGATGAATAACAGAGGACACAGCACCAATGTAGAACAACCGAAGACAGTAAGACTTCCACCATGCGAGAACAATTCCAGTTAGGTTCTTTTTGCTTTTTCTACGGATTGAGGAAAAAAAAATTTTGTTTGTTATCAAAAAAATATTCCTTTAAATTGAATACGTATCAATGGAGATATTTAAGTAAAAGTTTTATTCCCATGAAAACCAAATTGCATTAATAAAAACATGTTAAAACACATTAGTCTTAGAACAAGCTTCCATCAATACTGGACAACGAAATAAGCAAATCAACAAACCAAACAAAAGCTCAATAAGACGTGAGCCCAAGTGCACCGAGCTGCACGAAAACGAAAACGCAAGTTAATCCAAGTTCGAAAACACGTTGCGGGAAAGCACCAGCATCAATAAAAAGAACGACAAAAGAATTTGATATAATAGCAAAATAACGTCATCTAACTTTTTTCACCGTCTAAGGTAATGATCAAAATACTTCGTTCTACATTTCACTAAGCTGCATCAACCATATATCTCCACTCACTCCTTCCCTCCCCCATATATTTTGGTTTTTTAGAAAGATATACTATATCCAAAAAATTTGAGATTTGTAAGCTTTTCGAATGTAACAAATCGTCAAATCCTTAATGAAATACTGGTTGCAATACATCAGAAAACTCAGAAATTGAAAACTCCGCACTCCTTTTCCTCATCTTCTTGCTTCAGTTCTACTAAGCAAATTGTTAACTGAGTTTTGAAGAGAAACAACTAGACTGGAACACAGAAAACGTAACGAATGATGCCTAATGATTTGCCTCATGAGCCATAATATCCATTTCTGCGCATTATATCGTGATCTCATAATATGTAACAATAACTCATCTAAGAAAGCAAAATTACCAGCGGAACCAGTTCGTAATTAAAAATAAACAGTGCATACACAAATTCACAGAAAAAATGATATAACCATAATGCATGGTACAGAAACATAATGAATGATGCAGAAATTTTGATAACAAATCTATAAGATGCAAAGAATCAAACCGAAAACAGCCGACAGAGAAAACCATTCTTTGAGAAACACTCGGTAACAATGTACGACCATAGAGACATACCGCAGAGATTTGGATATTAAAGTTAGCATTGGTCTTCATAACTGAAACCTAATGAAAATTGCCTCTATGCACAAAAACATCACTTACCAGACAAAGATATCATTATTCACTAATTTAAAGCAGCAGCATTACTTCTAATTCAAAAACAGACCAGTAAAATTAAATTATTAATTTCTTTTTAACCAATTTGAAATTTCCTGAAAATATCGTATCTGAAAACGCATCTACTTTTTTCGGCTCCTAAAATTTTTCTTTCTCTCGCTATTTTATCAAAGCTACTTTCCAATTATTAATCGAATACACTAAAGCTCGTCAGAATCATAAGCAATAACTAACGGTGGTGTATCACTGCCACTTACAGATTTCTTTGGGTCAAAAGAATTCGTTTTCGGAATAACAGATGCTTTGCTCGCGGTTCCTAATGTAATTAATGCATCAGAATTATAAGTGACAGTTATGACGGAAGTGCTCGATGAAGGAGGATCAACTTCAACCTGCTCATCACCATTTGCCCTCGTTGCTGGAATTACGGTTTTCACAATTTCCGTTGTCTCAGTTTCTTGAATCTCCACTTTCGCAGCAACGATCTTCCTGAAGCAGACAATCAGTCAAACAATCGCAGATCATGTTTGGAAAGAAAAAGTCAATTCCAAGTGCTACATGGGAAAAAAATCATTGTGAACCTTCGTTTGCTGGATGAGCCACTCGACGTCCTTTTCTTACATTTTGTAATGATGTTGACCTCACCAAGGTTAATTTTTTCTTTCATAAGCACTTCGTGAACTTGCGAAGACAATTTTTTTTCAAAATAGCCTCTATTAGGGAGACATGAGATGATGGCATTCGCTACAGCCTTATGGTACTTGAGATCTGGACGCATGGGATTGAACCTGAACATTACAGCAATCAGTGAAGCACATAAACATGCAATAATTCTACATTAACAGTAACAAATCTTGGAAGAAATGGATCCTAATAATATTTTGATCAAAATATACGTCCGCTTTCATTCACTATATAATAAGAAAACTTTCTTCACAAACCTTGTTTCATAGGATTCAGCAAATCTTTCGATTCGAGAGAACTCGATAAAAGGAGTGTACGTATTATCACCATACCACACAATGGATGCTCCACTTTTTTTATTTTCTTTCACAAACTCGTGAATTCGACCTGGCCAATACGGAAACATTCCGTTCCTAGCCCACACAATATCACCAATGCTAAAGCCATTATTCTCTATCGGTGCTGCTAGAAAGTTACCCGCAATCCCAGTTTTTGCTGCACACATCTCCTGAGCACTTTCTTGCCTTCCAGTTAACAAATATGAGAAATTTTCTGTTGAAGACATACAATTTTTCACACTAAATTCACCTTTGTCATTCCCACGATCAAGGTGCTGCAAAAAGAAAATATTAGGCATAAAGCTTAACTGAGACATAATGCTAAAGTTGATATGCCAAATTTATGGCATAATTCATGTAAATCAAATCCTGAAATTCACTGCGTGTTATTCATACGTGAGATTAGGACATTTAAACAGTTACATCCCTTCATTTTTTCGAATTATAAAATACCCATATACAAGCAATAAATTTTATAATACTAATCAGTCAGAGATATAGGAGAAAACCATTACTGCCAATCACTAATTTATTTAAGGGAATTAAAGCCTAGTGAGTTAATAGATGTAATACAACTGAAACGTGCCATCACGGCACAATAAACGATTTATATCTAGACTTCTGCTGAAGCTTAGTCAACGAATAATACAATTTTAGTTATGGTGAAACAAATAACTCACAGTCTTGACTTTTGTTGAAGTAGCTTTAATCATTGGTGGACATCCAGCATCTGAACGTCTTTGTGGGATTGAAGAACGAATTTTAAAGACAGCTTTTTCAATAGCTGGCGGATAACGGAGATCAGGTACCGAACGCATTGAAGCTCGCGTAACGCCATCGGTAGTATTCACAGGTGAAGAATACTGCATTTCACCTTTTGCTCGGAGAGGTGGATTCATTTCACACTTTTTGACTGGCTTTAGCACAATTTTAATTGGAGGCCGACGCGGATCACTGCGTCCCACTGCATTACTCCCAGTTTCGGCTTTACTTGAAGCGAGACGAACTTCCTCCATTACATCGAGTTCCTTTTTTTTCATTTCTGGAGAATGATGAGGAGGAATAGAAGAGCTAGCAGTGAATTGAATAAGTGAACGATCAACAGAAGGCACGGCAAATTGCTGCTGGCGAAAGGAATCCGTGCTTGGTAGACGCAAACGATGTCTGAAATAAAAAGCACTTAAGAATAAAATGAAGTTTAAAACAAAATATGTAAAGTAAAACATTAAAAACGACAGAAGCATAGAACGGTAATTATGATAATAATTGTCTGAATTTTGAGATGCCAAACTCCATCCACATCTCAACATGCTACCTTAAATTGTACTTCTATAATAAAGCGTTGGATAGAATCTCGGCAGAACAATCACCAATAAAGCGTATAAACGTACCCGGTCGGTTGACATATATCGTGTTCATTGGACTGCCGAACGAATGTCATGTGTAACGAATCACTGACTGGTTTCCTTATCGAATACTCTGTCGAAAAAGCTCTTCGAATTTTGTCACTTTTGAATCGACGAGTGGAGCCACTGCTAACATTACGGACATCTTTTTTAGTTGGCTCAGGATTGCTGCTCGGAAGCGAACCAACTGTTCCGCTGGATGCATTATTCCTTATTAGGTCCGAAGTAGCGCGACGATTTTTTGTCGTTATCGAAGGCAGCAAGCGGTTCTCAAACAGTGGTGAAAAAAATACAGGAGAAATATTCTAAACCGCTGTCACAAAAGGTGTTGTGGGGGCATAAAAATTTTTAGCACCAACTACTAATTCAGAAATAATCCATTTGATAAAAAAATTCTCCCTATAGCACAATGAGTGGTTCACAATTATTACCAACGAATACCCTCACCATTTCAATACACTAGTCCTCAGTACAATAAGACATTGATAGAAGGTAGTTTTGACTACTTCAGATTGAGCATTTCTTTTTTAAATCAAGCCTCCCCGAGTTGCACAACTCGTTTTCAAATCATCTGCCTAAAAGTGATCATCACAAGGGTAAAATGCCAATTGCAGTATACCTTTAGACTCTTCACATAGATACTTCAGCATACGAATGGAAATGCGACATATTTCACAAAAGCAAAACATAAATAAATGAAGATATTCTCATTAAATATCCCTGGATGGCAGTAGTTTTACTTTCCACAGATCTACCAGCAAATCACTATTTCAATTAAAATTTCTCCTTGAAATTATATGCAATTTTTGAAATACTCAACTTATCCCTATTTTGCGCAGACATTATTTAAAGGAATATATTAATTATTTTTCCTCTCAGTGTATTTTGAGATTTGACAAATGAGTTATCGTAACTTACATTAAAGCTTCATTGCGTATGTATAAAAATAAAGTGGAAGAAAAAAACTGTCATAGATTTTACCTTTAAGATGAAGCATAGATTAAAATCGAACCAGAGATGTTCTCTTCTTATAAGAACTTGTTTTCCTATCTATTAAAGAGCAAACACACACAGCTATTGAAACACGTATTCGGCTTATTCATTTAAGTATTGGAATATCATATAAACAGGCAAGTCTATATTTTCATCAAGAAATTCGAGCCCCTCCCCATCCAGTAAACCCCAACGAAGCTTTTTACTTAAGCCTTATTCACGAGAGGAATTATGAACGTTGCAGCAGATGAAAAAACTATAAGATGAACACATACTAGATTTTAATGACTACTTCACACTAATTAAGAAGACAAAAGAATGATAAATGATGAAGAAATGTGCCATAAAATGGTTAGTGATAATGTCCAGAAGAATAGCCATTGAAACTTAATTATATGAAATCTGTACTTTGAAAGACTTCTGTTGTCTTTTACGTTCAAACTGTATCTAACAAACAACAAATACCTTAGCATGTTTATGTGAAGGTTCAACGTTGCACAACCCTTTCGCTGAATCTGTAATTAAATTACCATTAATCAGAGACGAACTTGGGACAAATAGCTTGAGATGATACCCTGCAATCCATCATACTTCAAGCTTTAAAGCTTGTAGTCGAAATACTTCTAACACATTTATAATCCTTCAAGTTGAAAATGTGATAATGAAGTTTATCAATGAAATACCACTTGAAGGCCCGGGAAGAGGGTCGTATTCTGGTTCGAATAAATCCACTCCCGCGGGAACCAAGACGCTACAGGCACCGCGTGGAACATATGCTTTCCTCTTATTCCTTCTTCGTAATGGTGCTGAACTCACGGAGGCATCTGAGGAATAATCTGCTGTTTCACCGCTTAAATGTTCGTCCAACAATTCATATCCAACCTCATCAACAACTATCTGCAACGGTAATCTGTCAACCGATAGCCACTAACTCGTTTTTTTGGAAAAAGACTCATTACGCAATCCCGAAGCCAACCATAGCCTTCCACAGCAACATCGTATCTTTTGTCGACCTAAGAACTAGAGGTTGTAAGATGATTTCGAAGAGATGATTACTTTTCTAGAGAATCTAAATAGCTAACACTTTTTCACTTCATGAAGCACGCGTCCTTATTGTTCTCTTTGATCCATAAAGATACCACTTACTAAACAGTCTTTGTGGAACTTTCGAGTTATGATACAAAAGATTGCCTAACGTAGAAATGTAAAACAGTGGGTAATCAACACGATGTACAGCAGTGTAAAACTACAAATGGCGATAAGTTGACCTGCAGAACCACAAAAGCATAGTGTGACACGACAAACAAGCGGAAATTGGTGTATTCTGTTGAACTTCTTTAGATTTGATAGTGGACTAAAGAAAAGATTAGATGAAAAACATGCATTTGAAAATTATCTAAGAAAATGTAAAGCAAAACATCACTACTACCAATTAACGATACAGGCCAAGATGTACAGACAAAAAGAAACATGCATATCAGACAATACTAACCAAATGAAACATAAAGAACGCTTGAAGAAAAAATGGTCCCTATAGAAAGGAACCATGGAAAGAGTGAATGTAATCGATCTTTTTTTACTGCTACATTTCAGTTAGTTCGCAAAAAAAACGAAGAAACTCCAAGCAGTAAGCAAGATCTTGAAAGTTTAGAGAGTTTGCAGAGTCCAAGAAAAGAGAATAGCAAATCCCAAAGGACAAATTGCGTATGGAACAAAAATAAAGATTCGTCAGAGAGTGAATTTTATTTTGTTTATCTTACTTAATCTTTTTTTTCACAAAGAAGAAATACATAATCCTCATTTTAAGCAATCAATAAGCTCTGCTGGACTAATGACTGCGAGTAATATCTTTTAATTAACAAATTCAATCTCATTATATTTATTTCCAACAATTTCTACCTTTCGTCAAAACACCGAACTAATAATTAAGTCCGAATAAGCCTAGTCTTTTAAAGGAAGCAAACTGCAGAAGGGAAGTAAGAATAACATGGAACCATTTCTTAAAAAAGAGCAATAATTCTGAACATTATAAGTTAGATTCGAAGTAATTTTCGTAACATCTATTCTGTCCAAACATTCCAGTCGTCTCTGCAGTTGTAAGAAAATAAAAGAATCGAAATACTTTAATCATCCCGATATTTTTATGAAAAAGCAAAACAGGAAAAAACATAGTTTAAAAACAGTTTTATTGAACCTAGCATATTCTAACGTACTATTTCCCGTAAACATGCAGTTATTCATGCACAACTATGACATTTAATTGCCCTCCTCCTGAACAATCTCAATGTCCTCTTCCACTACTAATAGCAAAGCAATCTAAAACGCAACAGTGACATATACCTGTTGATATCTACGTAACTACCATTTAAATTATTGCAGCACAGTCAGTAAAGCCAAAACATGCGTCATAAAAACAGACCGGTTTTTCTGAAGGTGGTAATTGAGCCACTACACGTTTCGTCTCTTTGGGAATCGATTGCAGTTTTCGCTGATTGGCATTAACAAAGTGTTTGCGTGTTATCTCAAAAAACTAATAGTCATAACAGTGGATTTTTTGAAATAAGGTCAAAATTTAGGGCATACTGTTTAGCTCAATGCACAATAGACAATTGAAATTTCCGATATACTATGATAACACTTCTCCTTCATGATGAAAATCAGAGTCAGGAACTTGATACAATCATAGAGGATCCCAGAAGAATTTTATGCAAGGCATAGGAAAGTGTTATGAATATATGCTGTGTGCCTCTAATAAAACCAATGGGTAATCAATATGAATTTAAATGAAGCATTAACCATTTCATTATCTGGAATCGCTTCCATACAACTGGCACAAACCATACGACCGTTTTTGCGCATATAGCTCCGAGCGCGCAGCTGGAGACCAGATGTAGTAAAACGCTCACCAATTACAGATGTCCATTGGTCAATGATAGGTGCATCCACATAGGCTTTAACTGTTTCCCGAAATCTTGACATATCCTCACTGATGATACCCGGTGTACCATTTGCACTGCAATTAACTAATCAATGGAAATCCAATCCCTGCATAAGCATATTTATTGCAAGAAAACTTCGCCTCAACATTCCACCTCTGTCATTCTTACTCTGTAATTTGGCTCTTGACCTGAAACGCACACATTTATCATGCCCGTATATATATATAAAGTCAAATAAGGTCACAACCTTGAAGCATAAACGCTGCAATCTTGCAGAAAAGAAAAATGATTTTTTAAATACGTAAGGCACTTACCCGTTCTCAGCAAGAAGAATACCCGTATATTTCGTATGCGTGCTTTCTTGTTTGTACTGTACCACCAAGACACCCGGAGATGAGCGTATAACTTCGGCTTCAATTACCTGTGGTGTGTTTGAGGTTTCTGCTGAAGCGGTCTCTGCTGAAATTATAACTAACAATAGTAGAATTTTCGGGAGCCTATAGCAATGCATTGCATCGACTGCATTCATATGCTTCTGAGGCATACCATATAAAAATTTTATATGTGGCAGTGGAGTCATTATGAAATCGTTTCAAGCATCCATAAATAATATGAATATAAAAAAAACAGAACGTAATAAAACCAAGAAAATTATATTTCAGGGAAAATCCAAAAAGCCACAAAAAGATCAAAGATAATATAGAATATGTGAAGTGGCTTCCAGTTTCCAATCTAGTTTTTAGTTAAGAGCCAAATACTGAAGACACAGAAAGGAAAATGTAGACACGTACAGACAAATGCCATGTATTCGTATACAAACTCAGATAAACATAAATTATTTAGAAACAGAATTTTTCTGATTTGTTACTGAAATATCATGACTTGATTTACGAAAATTCTTGAAGTAAGAACAGTTATAATCTACATATGCTAGCCACGCGTATGCAGAGGAATGAACTCGGAATGCGCTTTTCCAAACATATAGTTTATCAGATGACCTCCAAGAAAACCCGAGAAATCATAAACTTACAAGCTTTCGGAGGTGCGCTCGTCCCACGCTGTGCCGTCGTTTGCATACGAAGACTGGCGGAGAGGTTCATTTCGTAATTTTTACGGTGCTGGACAATCTGATGACGCTGTTTCTCGGTAGGTAATGGAAATCGACCCATGCTGAAACAGTACACATTAAATCTATTATCTTAGCAAAATACTAACATGTATACAAAACTCGCAACACCGGAGGCACTAGACGTTTTACTAAACCAGGAAGACCACTGAAGACTAACAGCTGACCGCTCTGAAACAAGTGTGTCATACCATCGGTAACGCAACATTGAATAAAACAAAGCCCAACTAGCAAGCTAAAGTTTTTCTGCTGAAATGAGGAAAGAGCTTATATATTTTTAAAGCTACTTAAAGCGATTAAGTGATAGTAAGCCCACGACAAAGCCTAAAGTAGAGTTAAAATCTAAGCGTAACTTCAATTTAATCCGAATCTCGAGCTATGTTCAACTCTCTATACAGATGCCGTTCTCGTTATAATCGAGATGAATAGATTACGAGCACTCACCACATTTAACGATCTCAAAATCCAGGGTCATCACAAAAGCATTTCCTAAATCTACTATACTAGTCCAATCAATCTGTAACGACTCCACTTCCATAGCGCTAGCCTATCTGCTGATTTCTTAACCAGTTTATTCAAAAAAAAATCCGTGTTACATTGCACGATGTACTATTGCAAATATACTGAAATAGGATATAAAGTTCAGCAACATATATTATAACATTTACAGGATATGAGACCTTATAAAATTAGAAATACAGAACAAGATCTGAGAGAAGTTAAAAAGTGCTTCCTCCTTCTCGAAAATAAATTGAGAGACAGCCACAAGGAAAGAATTATCACAAAACAATGTAGAACTGTTTAGTTTATAAAGAGCTTTCAACTTAAGCATAAGAGCATGCGTTAAACATTGAAATTTGCATAGAATCACTTTGTAAAGTAAATTCTTCTATTCCGCCCATGACCTTGGAATAAAATATGTACACAGATAAACATCTATTCTAAAATCAATCCAGGACCCCGCGAATTTGTTAAATGAACCGTATGAAGACTGTAAGCTGTACATTTTTTCACGTTCACTCAAATTTCGAATGTAGTAATGACAATAAGCAGTGTTATGTTTGAATTAAACTGTCAAGAATATTATAACTATGTCTGAACAATCCCATCTCCCTATTTTAAGTACAAAAATTGAACTTGAAAGAATATTCGGATGTGTTGCAGCTGTTACAGCTGGGATCAGCATTACCATGAAGTCACTAGGTGACATGGAACAGCCCTGACGCGCTCTATAAACATGTCATGTACATTGAGGATGAGCAAAACATAAAACGATCAATGCATTTTGTAAAATGCTGGTGAAGCATCCAGACTTCTGAACAAAACAGAAGTTCGCATTAGACTTTTTACCCCCTCCTATTTTTAACGATGATATAGCAGCCTTCTGATTTTTCATAACTTTCCGCTCGTTCCTTTATTACTGAAGCTCTCAAACGTCTGTTGCAGTTATCACTTTCGATTAGCGTCATACATCCTGCTCAGTATCACCACCATGTGCCATAATCTACTTCCATTGATTGCTCTGTAAATCAAATTTCTTTCAAAAACAGAATCTGCGAATGAAAACAAATGGATAGGAAAAGACGAATGTAATCTTTCAATATACATCTCTTGCAACATAAAAAAGAATGAGCCAACCTGGAAAACATCGATATATGTGACTATAAAAGATATTCTTGAAAAAGACACAAAGGCAAAAGCAATTTCTTGTCTATGAAATTAATACAGTGCATACTTTTTCCAGCAGTATCTCTATCTTCCCCCTCAAGTAAAGATAAATAGTATAAAGGTACAAATCAAAGAAAATAAGAACATCTAAAAACAGCACTCAATATCTACATAAATTATCACCACCACCAATTCTTTGAAAATTGAAAAACTAAAAGCGGACAATCGAAGTAAGATTTTGAAGATATATTCATCAAATATATGATTCAGTTTCTATAACAACTGCTTTTATGGGTATACATGACTTGACAAGTACACAAACAGCTGTTCACCTTCAAAAATGAACCAGAATCAAACCGATATATCGTGCAAGCCACAGATGATATTGACACCACAAGCACTGCTATGTTTCGATGCTCAATTCAACATAACGCCTGTGAGCTGAATTTCCTTCACATGCACCACTTTAACTAACTCCAAACTTTGCACAAATAAAAAGTGCAGAAAGATCAGCACTAAGAAGCATCGGGAAAAACAAGGAATTTCGAGAGTTCCTAAAGCACAGACCTGATCAAAAAGGAAAAATGATTCAAACCCATAGAGAGCGACTCAATAAAAATGGATAATTTCAGTTCAAAAGACATACAACCCAACCTTAATTTGTAAAGATTGTAAGAGAAGTGACAAAAACATGAAACCCGAATCAAAGATTCAGCTTCATCTGACATATCTACGAAACAGAATGAAGCAAAGATGTCCCTGCGAACTAGATAATCCGATTCAAAGCACATCGTAATATCCCAGCACTTTCTCCTCAGGAAATAATAGCTTATGACCAAAACTGGTTCAAAAATTTCCGAAATGATTCTACCCATCACCACCTCAAGATAAAACCAAATTCCCCGCTTCATCACATAAATACAAACAACAAATAAATTCCAACCTCTACACGAAACACTCATAACTGTATCGCTAACTTTGAACGACGGCAACGTCGGAATTTTTTTGCTTTTTTTATTATGAACCATTATTCGGCATTTAGAGCGCAATGACGACCACCTATAAATAGTAATAAGGTTTATGTTCAGAATGAAAACGATATCGCAATTTGATGCACGATGCAATCGCATCTAAACAGAACGGCTAACGGTGTACACATATACATTTTTATTACCATTTTAGAAAATTATACCGCACAGGAATGTTACACTTTGTCACTTCAATTCACACATTAAATACATAATTAAAATGAAATTTCTACACGCAAATTTATAAAAATGGACAATTTAAGTCTGGCTATAAATGATATAAATGGTTCAAAACACATATAACCCAACCTTAGTTTGCAAGGATTGTAGGACAATTGACGAAAACACTAACTGGCAAAAGCCAGTTTAGATTCCCTTTCAAAGACCATACTGAAAACAAAACGCTACAGTAAGAAATCAGCAAATAAATTAGTGTGCCAAGACCAAACCAACAATATCGTATCTTCTCTTTGCAGAGAACTGATACTAACACAAGCAATACTTTCTCAAGCAAATATTTGTAGAAGCAACATCAAACATCAAAAAACAGACACGAAAAATAAGAAACAAAATCACATGAATTAGTTTAGAAATCCAGATCCAATTTTCGCACATTCAACGATCTACCTCACCAAAAACAATATCCATTGTACAACGACTGCGATTACATAAGAAACCAAACTCATATACGTTAAGTCGTGTAAACCAGCCATATGCAGCAAATCTGCAAAGTTCCAGCTAATTCTATTTCAAAATAGCAAAGAATTCATACAATCCAAGACTTTATCCGTAATGGTCGACTGAAACAATTAATAAGAAATAAATTAAAAAATAATTTCAGTTATTTTGTTGAACAGGAAATATGTTAAAAAAGAAACGCTACCTGCCAAAGTCGATTTCCGACAAGCATGTCTTCCATATCGATATGTTGCAAAAATTGGATGGCTTATTCATAAATGCCGTCTAGCAGATCAAGTGGCAAGTTCCACACTACTCGACTTACCTTATGTAACTGACATGTATTCTTGCTTCCGAGACTTCACTGAAATCAGACTTACAGTCTCATCAAATCATCAGTGAAATAGCACTTCTAGGATTAGATATGAGCAACTGATTGAACTATGATAAAGGATGCTACTTCTATTTATTATGATAATGCGTCGACATGCATCGAACTGTAGACTGCAATAGAAACATGAAGACATTAGTTACTTATATACAATCGAAAGGGATTTACATGATCTCCAGACGCTACTACTATTTCTTCTTTAAGCATTTAAAGAGCAACCGAATGCAAAATGAACTGGTCTATCTTCAATAGTAAGTCGCCTCAAAAAACCACTGTGCGAGCTTTCGCTAAAAGATAACATATCTTGCACAACAACGTCAAGAAAAACTGTCTAAATTTATCGCTCCTACGGTTATTTCTAATAAGCTTAAAGCATTCAGCTTTTATCATCAAATTTACCTCAGCAGTGGTGTAGCGAGAGATCTGAACTCGATTTTTTCATGGAGGAGGAAACAGAGAAAACTAGAGCAGCTGTGAAACCCAAAAGGTGTGAGACGACTGCTTTAAATGAAAAAATTTGAACAACACAGTTATTCTTTCAACATCGGAAGCGATCTCGATAAAATAACGTGAAACGCTAAAAGGAAACGATAAAACGAAATTATACTTTCCATCAAATTTATGAAAACATTATGGCGATTACTGCTGATAACTATAGACACGTCATTGACATTTCTCGAGTGTGTGAAAAGGACGAACATTTGCAAATCTCAAAAAACCGATCTCACAAAGGAACGGCTTGAAAACCATTCTAAGGGTGAAAAAAAAAAAAGAGTATGAACTTCTAAGTATTTTCTCTACAAACTGATTAGAAGAAACACAGTAAACACTCCAAGCTATTATATCAATGGATAATGACTGCTTTACATGGGAGTCATGACTCCACAACTAACTGGTCAAGCTAAGAAATTATGAAAAGGTCTGATTCTGTTCAAGTCACAAATCCTGTTCTGTCATTTGAACTCTACATTCACTAATAGCAGATACATCAAGCACTAATTAAATCAAAGCTTCTGCAATGAAGCATTTAAAAACTGATAGTACGGGAGAAACAAACTGCGTCCATAATTTCAAGTACACGAGCCGAAAACAAACTAGCACAAGTGCTAGAAACGCGAGGACAAAAAGCCGACATGACGGAAGTGCAACATAAGATGTTGCCATTCCAGAACAACTTAACAGAAATCTTGAGTTAGCGAGTGACGCACATATGTGTTACAGTCAAAAAAAGAAATCTTAAAGACATGTCCACAGACCGAAGCTGGCTCTGTAAAAAGTGAATGAAAAAGTCATTTACTTGAATTCAAAAGGTCCTTCACATTTTTCAGACATCCAGAATAAAGACTACATAGCAACAATATTGAGTGAATGGGTCACAATGCTGAATGTGTGATTTGAAAGACGATTTGATTCAGCAAATAATGCTTCAAACATCCAAGCTATTACATACAAAGTAAAACAAATACTATAAATTTTTACTAGAAAAAAAAAACATATTGCGAACCAACTTAGCTCGAAGTGGTATTTCAATTTCCAACATCTTTTCAACAACCAGTGACAAGATCTATTCAATTGGAAGCATCGTGATATAATCCAAATAATCAAAATATGGAAAAGTTTCGATCCTCTTGTATTCAATCAATTTTTTTGAGTAGCCCAACGTGAAGTGTCGCCATAACTATCTATAAAAAACAAACACACAACATAAATAACCACGCTAAGCAATATCTTAACTACTCCTGCCAGTGCAGAAACGAAGATTTTCGCAATCTGTCCCCGCAATACAACCTTTACAGTACCACTGCGTCTTTGCACTTTCACAAAACCTATGCCACTATCTCTTCTACATAGCCCTGGATGCAACAACCGATATCTCTTTAAATGTTTGTCAACATTGACCAACCAATCCACAGCGACCACAGACTGCTTAGAATGGTGGATAGTTCTAATCATGATATATAGCACTCAGCAAATTGATCTTGAAAGGCATCGAATATTGATTCTATACGGCAAATGATTACCTTCCTCTCACAACAGCAAGATGTCAGAATGAGTCGTCGTTTTTAGCCAATGTATTCACTATTTGCATCCAATAATGTAAGTTACCAAATCATATATCACTAAAGTGAAAAAAAGAAATTTTTTTCCGGACAATGAAATACAAAGCATTGCATGAGTTATAGATCATATTAGGTCACAGCTGAAGTAAGGAGACATCCGAAGTCAGACTGGACAAAGGGGCTGAAAAACATATCAAAATAGTGGCTGCTGCAAAATCGGAAATTTCCTATATCTGAACACCATTCCACGTTTCTAAACCATTGCAGTAAGCGTACCTTTAAATGTAAAAATACCCAAAAATACATCTCAAAACATTCGCAATTTCCTTCGCTTGAAAATTCGTCTTTGAAGTATGAAGTATCTCAACTGGGTGTTCATCGTACGATTTGACAAATGTTAACAGGGAGATAGAGAAATTTTTGATTTCTGGCTGCGACCGAAAAATCCTCTATAAAATTCTATGGCACTGTTGCTAATAGATTAAAGAATATAATAAGCATTCAGTACTTCGACTGAATGTTCTCATTTTAACGGAGAACGAAATCATCAAGATAACTGATAAAGAATCTCAAATGTCTCACTATTATGTCGTACCGAGAGTAGATGTTGCAGCTCGAAGAGACACAACTCTGTAGACTTCATCTCATAAGGGTGATCTCTGTTAGTATATTTGCAATTATGATAATTAATTTGGATTCCGGTTGTGAGACTAAAAAATATATAGAAAGATACTGAGTTTTAGACTGTTGTATTTTTCTGCAATATCATGTGTTTTGCCATTTCGTATTACACGTCCGAAGACGTAAAAGGGTTTTATTCACGTTGTAGAAAAAACTGTGCTATTGTTGATCAACAAATTTCGAGCTGCTCAACACAGGAACACAACAGCAAAGGATATGCCTCCATATCCTGTATGTTTCTAGCACCTTAGAAAAACAAGTTTTGTAAGCTTCTTTTTCTTGAATACTGTAAGATAAGAAACTCAGTTAAAGAACCAGTGATTTGGCAACTGATCTATGATAACAGACAAGGCTATAGAGAAAACTGTTGGATCCAATGGTCAAATGAAAGATATTGAAAAATCTACTCATCCTCAAGGCTGTATGATGGGCTGAGATGTAAAGATTCTTCAAAATTAACAAGAAACAGATTCCTTAGCTGCACCGTCCGCCGTAGAGCTTTCAAAGAATAACTACTTATGTACTTCGTATCAAAAAACAGGTAAAACAAAAAACTTGCTAATTTTCTTATGTGTTTATGAATAGAAAATAAATAATTTCTTTAATACCGCCACTAGTAGAGCCACCTGTCTACAAAACTCTGAATTTCTTTAAAAATAAGTGAAAAATCAAATATTAGCCATTAACAAAGAAGCAAGTGAAGATGGGCATAATCATAAGCATGGAAAAACCACTTTTTCTAGAAAATTATCAATAACAAATTCATTACTCCCGTCTGCACGTCTAACGCAGGTTTACCTATTTTAAGGTCCCCTACATCTCTGAATCAATTAATGATTTAGTTTTGACAAGCCAAGACCTGACCAGGAACTCCACAAGAATTAGAAACCAAAAAAAGAGTGCATAACTTCCTAGCCATTTAGTGCAAATCAGCTACGCTCAGATGTATATCAAAAAAACCTTCAATTTTTTCGAGGAATTCAGAAATCTCATGTTATAATTAGAGAAAGTGACTGCTGCTGGTACTGCACTTAAGATCAAAAAAACAGGAAGAATTTGTAAAGTTCTTAATCGGAAAGTTGAAATCCGCTAATTCTTTACGCCCTAAGAGAAAAATTGCTTCCCTGACTCATGAGTTTTGAGGCAAACCTCATAAGTTTTGAGACTCATGAGCTTTGCCACAATATAGAGAAGAATATTATAAAAGTTACATACCCTACATAAGGTGAACAATCACACAGCAAGTAATACATTAACAAAAATATTTTTAAATAGAAAAATGACTCTTTATGTTACATTTTATATAGAACATGAAAAAAGTGTGATTACAAATTTAATTTATGATGAACATAATGAGATTATTAGTAAAGATGTTTGTTTGGGAAACTCCAAACTAATTCGAAAGATGAATATTTCTAGATATTTCTTTTCATTATGGATAAAACTGTCAGGACAACTTTGTTATATATGGAGGGAAAGTCAACAAATTTGCTCAAATGATTACATATAATAAGAATAGTGCTAGCCAAAGCAACTTTCCGGCTTCAAAAATTGTAAGTACAATGCTTTTTACAATTGTGCAAATACAATGATGTTTTCACTTTTTGGCACATCAAGACCATTTTTAGTTGTTTAACTGCCGTTTAGAAATATAGATGTAGTATGCATATCAAATTATTTAGAAGCAGAAAGAGTGAGGAAACATGAAAACGAAATAAAAAGCTAAAATCAAAATAAGAGTAGTAACTATGAAGTCTATTTCCTAGGTTTTCGTATACAAAAAGGAGAACACCATTCTACTAGCTAATCATTCCATTTTTCAGTCCTAGAACTGAAAAAATTTCTTACCGAACTATAATTGTTAGCACGGAATAGGATGAATGTAATAGCAGGAAGTGAGAAATAGACGAAAAAGCTTGAAAAGCACTGCCTTCAACAACAAAAAGTTGCATATTAATACATCAACATCCATCATAATTTTTAAATACTGCGAGATTAAGCATTCATCATTTTTAAATGATGCGAATTTGGATGGCGAAAAAATAGACACCAGTTCAGATGATATTCTGTTCTTTCAACGGCTTATAAACCTAAGTTCAGTCTTTATTAGTAATATAATTCATGGCTTAGCAAAATTTGTAGAAGGAAAGTAATTCATACCAGCTTGAATTTCGGAAGATACTGCCATTTATAATGCATTGAATCATTTCTGTTCTTACATCAATATTTCTCGCTTCACAATACAAGACACTGAAATAGACCGATTTCTTACACAAACAATTAAAATATTATTTTGAAATTATGAACGATGATCCAGCTTTTTTACGTATTAAATGGAAACTATCAACAGCTTAACCAGCAACTGACAGTTGCCACACTGGAAGTCTTGCAGAAAGCTTACAGCCCTCCCTCACATATGGTTAGAGTAAGTGATGGAAAAATGAGAATGATTCAGAGGAAAAAAAACGAATCTGTGGATAAAACAAGCGTTTTTATCGAGAGTTCAAAACCATAACTAACTTTCACGGTAGCTTCAGTTTGATTTCGGAAAAGCAAATTAGGTACCAAAATCTTCACTGAAACTCCTGCTCTATCTTTTTCAGTATTCATCTGCTCAGAAACAATGGATGACTATTACACGAGCTTCAATTATATTCGTACTGCGTAAACATGAATATAAATATATGTAACATTAGCGAAATACTAACAATCAGTCTAACAATTTCATCTTCGGCCACTTAATCGCTTATTATAAATAGTAACTTATTCGGGTAATTTCAGTATGGGAGCGCGCTCTTTTGTTCACAAAGTAAGTAACGTTTATATGTTTGATAAAATCATATTCCCGGTGAATTAATTTATTGCAAGACATCTATCGACTCAGAATTTGAGGAGCTTTTTGAATTTCAGTGAGCAACTCGATTTTTTCTATATAGAAGAAAGTGGATTTTGCAGAACACTAGAGAGGGACTGACGCGACAATCAATCAAATCAAATGCTTCTTGTCATCAAACAAAATGAGAAACGGAAGCAACCAAACAATACGACCGTTACCACACGCCAAATCTAACGATAAGCCAGTCCGCAATTATCCTTCACAAGACCCGAAACAATCAGCACCATAGCGAAACGGACTTCACTCTTACTAACGCACCAACGCTGACATTTGCACCTTGCTTTTCCATCTTCGTCTTCCATCCTCTTCTTAACTGTTATATTTAGATCAGTCCTTTATGTATTATGTTTAATTTATTTCAATCACTGTATATATATCGTTGAGACAGCACAATCGGATCTGAGATGAAGAGCGTTGATTCATATTCTCACGTCGCCTTCTGCTATTGTTGCTTTAAGATATAAACACCATTCCAGAAAAGATGAAGGAGGACCACTTACACCCACTGGTGTTAATGTTTTCCATAATGATTTGAACTCCTTCGAAATCTCAAGAATTAGATTTAATTTATCGTTGAATTTTTATATATTTTTTCTGATATTATCCTGAACATACGATGCAGCTTTGCCGAAAACCCTATATTCTCTAGAATACGAATTTTTAACTTGAATTACTGATAGAATCTAAGAACAGTTTTGGATTCTTAATCATTTGAATTTCCATTTCGAAACTGTCGAGTGACAATGTATCAGAAGGTGGATTTCGCCGTAGTTATCCAAGAATTGTTCGAGACAGCGTAGCAACCTTGACAATCACTCCTTTGATAGCAAATCCAAAATAATGTTTTAAGTGCACTTCTTACCTGTATATGTATAAATCTTTCTGGATCTTCCAACATAGGATTTGTTTTACCACTCCTCCACTTAATGTATTGTTTACTCTCAGGCAAATAACAGAGTCTGTCAGAAATATTAAACACTTCTGGCACTGAAGTGAAATTTCTTTACTGTGATGAAGTGATGACTGTCTTCTTACAATGATATTTTAACAAAACTCTTCCAACTTATTCATCTACGAAATTGAAATAGAATGAACTTTCTGGACAGCATAAATCATGGAACAAAATAATGGACGGTATGAAAGGAAAGAAATTCTTTTAATAGCACTTCTGCTGGATCGCTGCAAATATGCTAGAGATGTGACACAAAGTTTTTTCTTGTTACTAGTATTTCTTCCTATGAAAGGAATTTCCTTCAATGAAGTAACATCCTCGAAATGAAAAAAATACGAGTTATATTTTGTGAAACTGTTAGGTACATTTTTATAATATTGCGGTGCACCTTTCACGCTGATTTATCATAGTAAATTTTTGTGAGGATAATGATGGGAAGAATTCTAGATTACATCTGTTTTCTGTTTTTGAAGTCTTGTCTCTATTTTAGCTGATTCTCAGAGGCACTGCCGTGAAGTAGGCATGGGCAATGCCTTTGTATCCTTAAACTTTATTCTCACATCCTGAAAAAGTAGTTAACCTGCAGTTGACTGTGTATTTCTGCTTCTGTAAATATTTATTTAAATTGGTTTTTTGCAGGCTTCCAAGCTCTTTTTATCACTTTTCCCAGATTTGATAATTTTGGGTTTATATTCGGCCTGTACTGAATCTGCTGAAGTCTATATTTCCATTCAGCCCTGATGACGGTGGAAGCAGATGTACGTCTTTTAGGATCAGCGGAATTCGGCGCAACAGCTGTAATTGGAGATGATGCGTTATGCCAAATTGCGACAACAAGCGGTTTTTCGGCAACATCATCAGTTGCTCATATGTTGGGAGGATTTTCAAAACTTATGTCATTGAATCATCCCCACCTGTGCAAATACGTGGAGTTTGTTCGATCAGCAGTTCGTATGTTTCTCATTTCAATTGGTCCAGTAAAACTAATTGATGCTTATTTCACTCATGAAAATTCTTCTGTTTCAGATTTTATCAGTATTCATAATCTTGTTTATGTTATTTTAAATGTGAAAAACATAGGTTGAATTCCGTTCTCAAGGCTTGTAATAGAGGAGGGAACTTGAAATGTTGTTTTTGCTGGTTTCCACAGAAGCAAGAGATAAACGTTTTCCCTTTTAAAAAGCTTACTGAGCTGTTTTGAAACTGAGTGTTATCTAATAACTTCCACACAACTATCATCTTCATTTATTATTATTTATTATTACTGTTATTTGTTATTTATTATTTGTTATTTCTTATCTGTTATTTATTATTTATTATTATCATTCATTATTTATTAATTAATTGTTATTATTAGTTATTATTATGGCATTTTCATGGGTCTGAACATAATGATTTTAGTTGGGAATGCAGGTTTCGTGATTTCGGAGCATTATTCACGGTCAGCTGTTGAAGAATTGAAGGAGTGTAAAAAGTAAGTTGCTTTATCATCCGTCGATTCTCAGATTGTTATTGTAGGCGTAACTGGACCTTCAAAGAATATGAGTTACTGATATTTAGTGTTCGTGATATTGTATGATATTGTATGATTTGTTTGAAGAATTGAAGGAGTGATCATATTGCCGATACATATGCACAAGAGGTTTTGAAATAGTTTTGGTAATTTGTTATCATGCAATTCACTTTCGCTAAGTTCAAGATTCCGGTCTAGACAGCTTCTGGATTTTCATTCAGAATTTTTTTTAATTGGATTCCAAATTAAATTTTACAGTTCAATGAAGAGTTCCATGTGAAATTCAGCAGTTTGTTTCACGTGGATTTCACATAGAACTCTTTAAGTTCGAACCGTAAGTTGCATGTTTATTGGTTTTTTGCACCATCTTCAGGAAGCTTGTATCTTTCAAAGAGAAATGTAACTAAAATTGGGATGTTATGAAATTAAATATAGAAATTAACTCTAGTAATAACTGCTTTTAAGTAATTCAGTAAAAGTGTTATCGAAAAAGTAAAAGTATCGTATTTTCTGTAATCTTCATTTTTCGTTTAGCTTGTGATTGGTTCTGTAGCAATTTATTGATAGGAGCATTTCTTAATTTTTTTTGTACTTCATAATGGTTTCAATAGAAATATCAGCAAAATCAGCAGTTTTAGGTTGGATATGGCGCGGATCATATCTTTATTACTACCGGTCTTGTCAGCTTTTACGTATTTGCATTCTCGACATATCATTATTGGCTACTTCAGTTTAAATTCAATCCTTTTATCATCTCAGGTAACATGTTGTGTACAACTTTATGACAACATCATACCTACTATGTTATGTTGCAGAATTTAGTTCGGTTAGCACAGTATGGTTTGCACTCTATCAATGGTAGTAGAAGAAATTTAGAATATTGCATTAATTCTTCTTGGTACCTTCCACCAGAACGTTTCTTGCAAGCTGAAATCAAAAGTGGTTTCATTTGTCGAGCTGGAGATATCTGGTCATTTGGAATTGCCGCGCTTGAGCTTTCAATCGTAAGCCAATTTCTTTCTTTATACAAGTAGAATCTACTCGTTCATGAAATCCATGTCCTGTTGCCGTTATTGCTATTTTAAAATGACATCTGACGGCAGCCGTGCTTCTTGCCGTGTAAACATTTTATTGGTATTGTGAGTTTCATTTTCCTTCATTGTTCATCTATCATATTTTATGAATGGTATTTTTTTCAGTGAACGTCAGTATTTTATATATTTATGTTATTATATCTCTCACTTGTAAAATTAATTACTTTCAGGGTTGTCTTCTTTCTGAAATTTGGTCTCCGAAGCAGTTTTATTGCACACTTATTGCTCTAATCAGACGAAGTATTTTTTCTAATTCATACATATTTGTCTGTATTGAAAGTTTACTTTGATTCTTCAGAATTATTTGAAAAATATTACAGTTGGTTTCTAGTTTCATTTTTTTAATAGACATTAGTCTTCAGATTTCTATTTATTGGTTAAAATTTAGCGCAGCAGAGGTGAATGAACCTTAATATTTTCTGAATTGATTGAAAATGTAGTCACCTAATTCAGGCAACTATAAAATATAAGTCTAGGAACTTGTTATGCTGTTGGTCAAATTGCCATCACTTGTTCATGCAAAAAATACAGTTAAGTTGAATTAGATTAAAAAAAAATCATGACAATTGAGAATTTTCTTTTTAGTTTGAATGAGATAAATATTTACAAATATTTTTAATGCTTTCAAGAACGAAGTGGCTCGATTTTTCGATTATTGTTGCTTGAAATTCAACAAAAAGAACCTAATATTCATATTGCATTAAATAACACGATCTTGCTGATTCTTGAGAAGGCGCTATGTATCCTTCCGTCGCAACGACCTACTGCCAGGGAGTTACTTTCTGTAAGTATTGTTAATGTGCATTCAATTATTCACAAATTTATTGCTTATATGAGGTTGTAATCATTAATCTAACGAAAATTCGCAGATAATCAATGGTGCAAATAGCAGTCACTCAAATGCAAGCAAGGATTATGGTATGTATGGTTATGAAAACGATGAAAACAATCTGGGGGAAAATACTGAATATATGAGAGGTTTGTTTTTTATGGATTATTCATATTAATTATGATTGGAAATAATTGTTCGTATATGCTGCTGTAAAATACAACGTTTTATAGATTATTCATATTAATTATGATGGAAATAATTGTTCGTATATGCTGCTGTAAAATACAACGTCCATAAAATATTTTTCAGAGTTGTTAGAAAGTGAAGAAACGGAAGCAGTTCAAAATTTACCTATTAACGAAGCCTTTTTTTTATGGAAGTTATGTGGAAGCAGCATTGAAACAATTTTTCTCAACTATGGTATTATTAAAGCAAATCCACCTGTTCTCGTTTTACCATAGTTCGTTTTGCCAGTTATAATTTGCTAGTAACATTTCTTTATTATTATATTCATGTTTTTTACTCTTTTCAGTTTGGTTGATGGAGATTGCTTCATGTATGGTAATGCTCATATAAGAAAATATGAGTTCACTTTCGATATTTTTATACTTCCATCAAATAATTTTCGCGACGTAAGTTTTACTAAAGAAAAACACTAAAAGAATAATTATGTTATTCTCATCATTAATTTAATTCTGTTCATTGGTAATTACTTAACAATAATTAACGTTTTAGCGGATGAAATCTCTTAACGAAAGCAAATTTCTCATTTCATTTGAAATGGAAGAGAAAACACGAGAGACATACGATTTATCGTTAATGGTGAAGGAAAAAGATATTGAATACCAGGCATACATTCTTTCCATTATTTGAACAATAATTTCAAGATTTGTTTGATTTTCTTTTAGAAAATTTCCCCCTTATCACGGTTTACACATTTCAGGGTCGACGGATGCTTATTCTTCGTCGTTTACTTTCAAGCTATCCCTTCAAAAAGTCACTTCTGTTTTGCGAATGTTGTCATGACATTCCTCCCCTTTACAGAGCTAATCTGTGGAGTGCATTATTGAATATATATTGGGATGTTGAAAAACGTTTCATAGCAGTTGATACATTCTCTCCCCATATTTCTGACCGCCAGTTATTGGTCGATATTCCTCGTTGTCACCAGGTTGTATATCCGAGAGACAATTACACAAAATCATGTTTCACTGCTGGATTTCTCTTTACAAAGAAAAACTGTTATTTTCGGTAGCCGTTAACTATATGCGATCTAGTTAATTTTTCGCAGAAGTTTTCATGTATTTACAAATTATATGATTTATGTACTCCAGATGTGAGCAAAAAATAGAGTTTTTTCTCTTATAATTGAAAAAACTGTCATATGGCTTTGTAATTTATCATTTTTTTTTAAATTGTGACTATGAACACGATTTCTCCATCTTATCATTAATATCCAGTTACACCGCGCCTGACAGTACATTTTTCTTTCATTATTAAATCGATGTGTCTTTTAAAAGATAGCAACAATTCTTTTCAGTATGACGATTTGATGGCTTCACCTACTGCTCACCACAAACTGAAACGTCTTTTGAAGGCATGGCTCCTTTTACACAAGAATTACGTTTATTGGCAAGGTTTGGACTCTCTGGCGGCACCATTTCTTGTTCTCAACTTCACTCATTTAGGTACCAATTCTTATTTACGGAGTGGATTTGATGATGGCGATACTTAATTGTTAGCAGTAATGTGGTAAGAAACAATTTAAGTTGATTCTACATTTTATTGTAATCAAATAATATGTTGGCGTACACGATTTTCAGCTAGTGCTTATTCCTGTCTGGAATCGTTCATCAGGCTGTATTTGCATAACTTTTTCTTGCGAGACAATTCATCTGTTGTACAAGGTTGGAATGAATTTTTATTTTTCATTAAACGATTAAACGATTAAACGATATGTGGTATGTTTGATCGAGTTCATTTATAGAATATTTGGCAGTTTTTTTTCATCTTTTGGCATTCATGGATGCAGCACTATATGCACATCTCTCCATTATGGATTTCCGTCCCGAGTTATTCGCTATTCCATGGTTTATCACCTGTTTCGCCCATGTATTACCTCTGCATAAGTTATTCTATGTACGACTTTTTGATTGCATGTGCAATATTTCAAATTTCTGTATGCAGTACTTTTTATAACAGAAATTTCAGTAAATCTCAAATTAAAGAAATTTCGTCTATGAATGAGGGTAATATTGGTAGTTAAATGGTACGTTCAAGCTTTGCTTAAGGCCTGTGTAATGGAAATTGTTTCCTTTATATAAATTGATAGCTTAATTTTACTTCATTTTTATTAGGTTTGGGATGTTTTATTATTATCGGATTCATCTTTTCCATTATTTGTTGGACTTGCAATCATGGAACAGTTACGGGCTGGACTTATTACTACACATTTCAATGATGCGATTTTACTTTTTTCAGATCTTCCAGGTTTGTTTTATCCAAAGTTATGTGATAGTTATTGCTTTATTTCTAATTTTTACCCATGTTCATTGCCAGATCTAAATATGGAACGTTTGGTGCAGTACTCATTGACTTACTACAATATTGTGCCAGCATCATGCACGTTTAGACAATATGCATCGAAACATGTACGAGAGGAGTATGCAATGACGCATTACACTATAACTGAATTGAACGAATTTTGTTGTCCGCGGATATCAGTTACCGATGTCATTCGTCTTATTGAACATTCTTCACTACTTATTATTGATGTCCGTCCGCAATACGAGTAAATTTATGTTTAAATTTTTTCTCACAATGCTATTCTGAGCCCATCAGTGTATGTTTCTGATGTAGATGTTTTGGAATTTTCAGGTATTCTCGTGGTGCGATTATAGGCAGTGTGAATTTACCTCCGTATGGTGAGGAGGATACGCTGGATACCGTTAAAACAGCATTAATGAACTCTCAGTCAGCAGGTCATGTCGTCGTTATCGTTGATAATGAACATTTGCAGAGAGCTAAAAAGGTTAACGATTTCTTTTATGAGTTCCTTGTGTTACCAGTTTTTCAAAATATATTCAAAGCAAAAATATCGATCCATAATCATCAACTACCGGTGGTATCACTGGAAAAACCATTATTAGATTTTAATAAAAATAGTTAGTTGTCTAGATATCAAGGTTATGCGTGCTGGAAGGATACAATCGTGTGTGTATTCTGGATGGTGGTATCCAGAAAGTTCGCTCTATGCACGATATCTTTTGCATACCTGCTTGAGAATGCTTTTGAAAATATGGACATCTTCGATGTGGTTGAGGATAGTGACGATATTGACGGAATTTTTGAAGTGTGATATTTGAGACATCACATATGCTTAGATTAACTGAGTCATTATTGTGCTTGGTAAGTTTCTGTGTAATGCATGCGATAAATCACAATTTTCCCTCACTATCAGCAAATCCATATATTGCAGAATTTCTTGCATAAAGTGTTCTTTCGTCTAAACTACGTATTATTGCCTTTTTCATTAGATTTATCTTTGCATTGTCATATTAGATTTGCTTATTTCGTTGCGAAAATGCAGTATAGATAAGGAAGTCATAACACTTATCTATTTTTCTTAGTGGTAGTCGGTTAACTTCATTTTAATTTACCTCTTCTGAAAGAAATTACACTCATTCCATTGACATGGAATGCATTTATATTTCTTATACTTTCGATAAACTAAGAAATAATCAAAGCAATCGGTTCATTCCTGATAAATTTTAGTAGGAATTAAATGGTTGAAACTTAACTAAATTAAGAGCTACATGTCAAGAAACCAACATTCGAAGTAGAACGCATTCAAAGCATGTGACTCATCATTGATGAGGGTAAAGTTGTAGCACACACTAAAAATCATAAGAACGGTGAATATGGTATCTAAATGAGAGAATCAGAGGGGTTTGCTACTTGAAGATTCGGGATTACGTAAAGTAGGAGTACGATTACTTTTGCTAATGCTTATGTATATAAGGAAGAGAAAATAACAAGATGTGATTTTCATCTTCCAAATTAGACATTAGTCCATTCAAATGTTTCATAGTGCTCATGTAAACCTAATTTTTGATTTTTCAATTTTTGTTAGGCCTTCGGTTATTAGCATTTTAGAATCATCATTTTACATATTGCACGATAATTCCAGAATGTTGTAATACGTATTCCAACAATCGGTAAACAACTATTAATTACCAGTATGTGTGATTCCATTTTGGATCATGGCAATAAAATCTAACCACTGAATGTATTTTTGTTATTTTAACGTTATGAAACATTTACAGAAATCCCTGTGAATTAGTTTATCTATTAAAAACGAATAATATGGCCATTTGCCCAGGGAAAATTTCGTTTAATAGTTCCAGCATAATGCGCACCATCAAAAGCGATATTGTAAAAACGCTTTCTGTGCATAAATTTGATGAACAATATATCTTATTTAGTGGCAAAGACTGTTTTAAAACTGACTGCAACAGCATAAAAATTTCGTTGTCTCTTTGGTAGACTTATCACGTGTTGAAAAAAGCAACTTAAAAATAAATTTTATGAAGTTAGACTAAACTTAATTCTATGCAATTTTGCTTATGACCACAAAAAGATGGGTGAAAATAAATTTTAAGAAAGATGAAACAAGGATAAAAGTTATACATATCTTATTCATCTCGAAATAGAAGCAAAGTCATTTTTTTTTTTGAAGTTTGACTGAATTATCCACTATTGTTCAATAATTTACGTTTCGCTGCATTGGCATCACACCACATCTTGTTCGCACAACAGGATAAAAATACTTTATAAATGTTACCGTATAAAAGTTGAAAATAATAGGTATTAAAGGTAACCTAAATGGAACGTTAAAACATTTATATAAAAGGATTAGTGTTTTTACCGTCACGGATAATGCCAATTAAAAATAAGGAAAAACCATGAAGGACTTTTCGCTTGCTTTAAATCCGACAATCAACTTTTCACCATCCTCCTGTAGTATCTTATTGAATGAATAAATGAAAGTCGAGCAATATAAGGGATGAGTTTTCTTATTCAATTCACATTCTTAGTAATCTTTAGAAGTGTGAAACAAAAGCTCTGAAAAGCAACTGACACTTTTGTCATCTTAATCCCAACTGAAAGTTATTTTATGTTTCATTTAAAATTGAACAAACCATAAATTGTGGTATACTTTCAATGCTTATTTCATTGAATTAAATTATATTTGAGGAATATTTCTTAGTAGGTTGAAATAAAGGTGGCACCAATCCTTGTAAATGTATTGAGATATTTTGTTTTTTGTTTTTTGGAACGGAAATTAATTTCTAATTGCTGGTTCTGAGAATTAAAAAGATATTTTATCAAATTTTTAACGATTTGTTTTGTTTTGGATAAATTCTAGAGAACTATTTAGAGTTACAAACTTCAGAAACACGTCTGTAAATTAATCAAAATCGATGTTAATATGTCAAAGCATAAAACGGAGAAAATTATTTGTACTGAGTAGAGAATGAAATTGGGACAGAATTACGAAACACTCAAAGAAATGACGAAATGATATTAATTCTGATTAGTCTGTTTATATTGAATTCTCACGCTTTGCAAATTTTTGGAAAACAATTAATTCAGAAGTATAATGACGAATTTTAGGAAATATGGAACACAGGCAGATGTAAACGAATTGAACGAAAAGTCACCAACGAATAATGTAATATATCAAAGAATGTCTCTTCAAGGAAAACAACATGCAATTTTTCCATCATTTGAACTATTTAGAAATAAAGTTGTTGTTTGCCACTTTTCTCTTTCAATATTTTTTGATTCACTTTTCGTTTCTTCTTGCTTTGCTCGCATTATAATAATTCTATAATTGTAGTAATCTAAAGAAAAGCAATTTGCAGTATGTGGTATGTTTGTAGAGTATCTTTGATATCTTGATACTGAAGGCAATCAGTGCCTTCACTCTTAACACTTTAGATGTGCTATATAAGCTAAAATTGTTTAATTAAACATGTAAAAATTTGTAATTTTCTCAAAAAAAATAAGTAAAACAGTAAAAAAATCAGCAAATGATAAGTAATACGAAATAAGGGCAAATAGGAAGAAAATTGATAACTATGTCGTGGAAGAAAAAAAGATTGAAGTTAAGGAAATCAACATTATAAAAAACTTTAATTTTATTTCAGTAAAAAAATTTTATTTCAATCAAAACAACAGATGATTATTCTGAGCACAATCAATACTGTTGTTGACAACAGCAGTTTTTTTCTTTTTTTGAATTGGTGTTTATATGCAACAGATTTCAATTTCGAATAAAATCATTGCAATTCCATTCCATGGATGAATGCCAGTTAAAGTTCATGTAGAAGTGTCTCATTTTAAAACTTATTTTCAGAAAATAAAATTCTTTTTTATATGAAAGCATCAATTTACTAAACAAATCTGACTAATCGAGTCCCATATCTTTATTACTCTCTTGGACTTCGCAATTCCCGGAGCTCAATATCGTTCCAGAATTGCTATTCAGTTTTCTCGCGGGTTTTTTTTGATGATGGGAGACAAAACAATTTACTTATACAACAGGAAAGAAAGAGCTTTTTGAAAAATTTATTATTTATAATGATTTTCGCTTCACTTTATATAATTACACATTGATTAGTCAGTGTAACAATAATAAAATTTTAGAACACAAATGCATTACTACAACCACTGAAACGAAAAAGGTAATATAGCTAACGCCCTGCTCCAGAAAATGTTGGCGTGTATTGGCACTGGCTGTAATCCACGGGAGAGATCATGTTGAAAGCTTTTGTCATCACATTTATGTAATCTGAAAAGTATTTTGCTTCATTAATTTCGATTTAATGAAATTCGAATCCAAAAAACCAAGCCAAAAATGATGCGAACTTCCACAGATCATCAAACTGCCAACAACTAATTGACAGCCTTATTCCACCAATCATTTTTTTAAAGCAATAATTTACTCATTTGAAAAAATCATTACACTTTTATTATTCATAAAGCTTTTTTTAATTGAATTTCTATAATCGATCAGCAGTTTGTAACTTACTATTATCTTCCAAAAATTGTAATACATTTCGCATATGCTGGCTACGGAATCTTTCTGGGTCTCGGGCAATCACAAATACAGGAAATCGGACCCAGTTTGATACAATCACATAATCATACTGATTATATTCGTTTAGTGGGCCCTTTTTTATTACCCAAACTGCAATATAAAAATTTTAATTTATAGAATATAAATGACATATGTTCCTTATACGGTAAAACTTCGCGTTATATATACTGTCTGTTGTTTATAAATCTGAAAATACATAAATCCCAAAAAGAAGGCCTAAATTTTTACAATTTTCTCTTAAATTTTTTCAATCATCAAAACTTTTGAAAGACTTCGAATATAATGATGTCAAATTTAAGTTTCATCAAAGGTGATAAACAGTGAAACAAGCTCAGACAATACTTTAGATTATCAAAAAATCAAACTTGAATTTTGTACTTAGCCTGTATCTTGCTCTAAGTGCACGATGTCCAAACACTCTGAATTTAGGGAAAGAGCATAGTCTTGCACACAACACTATTGTGCGGTTCGCATTTTTCTAACCAAATTATAAATCAATTAATTAATTACACGGCTCTGAATCCGGTGAATTGCTATTGTGGAGAACAAACTGCCCAGTATCACCTGACTTGAATCCATAACCAAGTGAGAAACGAGGTGGACCGTTAGCATTCCCTTCACGATAAAACTTCAGGATTGTAAATGTTGCACTATATGTGTTGTTCGTCAGGGCGCCAACTATAAAAGATTAATTTTGAATTTTAATAAAAATTTAGAACTGTTTAGGGCGATTATTCTGGCGTAGTTTTGCATTTTTTTTACATGAGTGACTTGACAGACTATTTTCTTAGTTTCCACTAACTGAAAGAATTTCTCATCAATAGAAATTAAATTTATAATCGACAACTAAAACAAACAAAACATACAGTGTGACACTGTGCATGCTTCACGGATAACATGAGGGCTGTTGATAACCTAAAATTCGAATTAGATGAAAATAATGCCAATAAAATTGCATATCTGATCAAAATTGGTAATACCATGCCTGGAACCAACGACCCATCATGCGAGCGACGTCTACATTTTCAGCTGCTGGATGAACAGCTCGGAAAACATCTTTCGCCAAATTTTTAGCGTAACCTTTTGGCACTAATCGACTAATCGATGACCCCAAAAGAGTATTTGTTGGTGGAATCATTTGTGGGAATAACTGGCTTATCTAAACAAAATAAGGATACTCCAAGAATATATTCAAAGAAACGGAGATGAAAAATATTCAACAGCAATAAGACTTACAAAATATAACCACGAAAAAATTTACGTATGAGTATTCGGATATTTAATCTAGTTATAAATTAATTTTAATATTAGAAAAAATTTTACTCTCGAAATAATTCTGTAATTTAAGAAGCAAAAAAGAAAACAGACCAGATAGTTGAAATTGCTAAGACCAGGAATGGTATTCACTCCTGGTATAGCTGGTACATCCTGAGGTCCTGGAAAAGCCGGTACTGGTATTGGAGCCAAACCAGGAATCTGCCCGCTGGCAATACCTTGTAAATCGATACGGTTCTGATTTGCTTCAGATATCACCGAATTTATATCATCATTTTGAAAGGAACTCGCTGCTACCAATGGCTTGTATCTTCGACCGTTGAAATCAGTTGATAGTCCTAACTGATTTAAAACGCTGTCTGCTATTTCGCTTATTTTTGCTAGTGCGATTTTGTCCTGTAAAGTACAATTTGTGGAATTGGTAAGGTGTCAGGTAATTTCAAGGCAAACTAGTAAATTATTTTCAGAATTCATATTATAATTTCCTTTTCCCAATTTTTTCAATCTTAATATTATTCTTGTATTACCAGTTGGATATATGAAAAAGTATAACTCGTTTGAAAATTGAATAAAATAATCTCAGAGTGGAAGCATCATTTTATCTAGATCTAAACAGTATCAAATAATTAAGGAAGATCATGGCTGCGTTAGTTGGGCCGGTGACTTCTCGCTCCAAAAAGTTTTATATTACGTATGTCCTGGCTTCATATTTGTGGAATGACTTAATTAATCGGTATTCAATTATTTCAACTAAAATATAGTGTCTATTTCGATAAGCACAATTATTACCGTGCCACTATTAAATTTAACAAACAAACCTGTTTGGTGAGTACAATATCTTTGCCAAATGATAGTAATGTAGAATTAGTTTGTTTGATATCTCGAGAAAATTTCGAAGATTGTCTTAGCGAGAGTGGACCTGCGGTGTTAGCTGAAGAGCGCTGTTGCTGGGGATCGTTGAGGATCAACTGCGAGTGGGACAGGGGTAAGTTAATCCACGAAAAGAAGTGAAAGATTAAAATAAAGATAGTACCGACTGCAGAGGAACGACCTAAAGAAGAAGCAGTCATTTGGCTCAACAGTGTTTGAAATGTTTTGAATTAGGTCACTGGAACATAATCAGCAGTCTGTGTCTCCCTCTTCTTACACAGACACGTACTATTACGCCCTCCAAAAGAGGGTTATTTTGGGGTCTATGTCCCTTTTTCACCTCCTCTTCTTGTCTACTTCTATCATTTTAAGAGCACAACATCCACATAATTCAGTGCTCTTTTTTTCTCTCAGTTTCAAGGATTTACTAATTCATCACTATTTAAATATTTTATTCAGCTCAAATACACTGTGACTTTTTCCACTCATCATTGTGTCCTCAAAAATTTCTCCTTTGGATAATTGAAGGTTCTAATAAGAGGTAATGCGCAGTACATGTTTTGACAGGTAGAATTTGAATTACAAATGACCCACATGTTACTTCACTGCTCCCGTAGATTAATTGCTTCATCATTAATTTGTGTTTTCTTTTCCTTGCCTTCATTAAATCAAATCGAATGAGAGTGGGACACTTCACCACTCTCAATTTATTCTGGAACTTCAGTAGAATACGTGATTTCTTGGAAAAAATTAGCATGAAATATCACTAATGTTGAAAAAAACAAAAATGGATTGTAAGATTATGGTGTCAGCAAGCAATATTGAACTGAATGAAAGGAATGGTTCTGTGATTCACCACTTTGATATCAGTACATAATCATTATCACATGATGAAATCCGAATTACGCGAATCACATTATCAATAAAGCGGTCTTAATGCTTTTTTTGAAGTTGATTATTTGAAAACTGTAAGCAGTATCTGTTAGAAAAAAGGTTGCAGCTCAGAACTGAGCCCTTTTCCTTCAAGTGATAAAACTTTAGATAACAAATAACAAATAAGGACTTTTCTTTAAGAAACTTCAGACCAATAACGATGGATGATGGATATTTTTTTAATATGTCTGCAATTTCTTTACACAATTTCACCATTTCCATTTTATTAAATTGTTACATTTGTTAAAGACATTTTAAAAACAGTTTTCAAAACTCAATGACATAAAAACTCTAGTCATCACCATCATCATCTTCTCATTTTGTGAACTCATAGATTATCACTGAGAGTTGTATAATAATTAGCATGACGATAAAAAACTAAGCATTATTTGTATCAGTTAGAGAATTTAATTAGAATTAAGAATTAATTCTTTAATTAATTGGGTGTCTTCAAGAGCATTTCTCAAGATTTTTGCTTAACGCAGAAGAATAAACAGCGTGTGAGTTTCTTAAATAACGTTCCTAGTCTTGTGATGTACAATGTTCCCTTTTATTGTTATTTAGATAATCGTATTTTAATGGGTTATTATTTTAACGTATGTAATGTACAAAAGATCAGTTGCAATAATTTATTTTCTTAGTAGGGATGGGTATAACCATCAGCGCAATGTAAAACACGAAATTGTACGCCAAAGTCCACAATAAATGTATTACAATATCAAATAGAATGTGGAGATTTATGTTGAAAGTTTCAATTCGGAGCACTATGTACAGTGTTAATGCACATATTTTCGGCCTAGTGAATCTGATAAATTCATGAAGAAATTTTCGAAAATTTGGAAAAAGAAGATATTGTTTGCTCTAAAAAAAGGAACAATGCTACAAATTGAAAATTAGTTTTAATTATAGATGGCTAGTGGAATGGCAAATAAAATAAATGGTAGAGAAATACAACAGGAAGAGATAGTTTGAACTGATCTGTATGCTGCTTGATTATATGTATTTTTCGGTGCAGATAAAGAAAATCAGGTGTTTGAAAAGAACCACAGATAAGAAATACCCGGCAGAAATATTTGAAAATGGTAATTTGTCACCTTAAGTACAGCAAAACAAAAAAAATCTGTTGTGGTTTCAAATCGCAGTAATGAAGTTCAACACGAATTTTAAGTTTCATTTCATTAGAAAGAGATCAAATATGAAATCCTTCTACATTATTTCATTGTGTAACTACAAAACCAGTACCATTCTTAACCAAAGTGCGCTAATTTTCATCATGAAACAAAAAAGAAAACTAAACGAAAAAAACGAAGATGGGTTAAATACTCTATTGTAACAAATTTTTTAGACAAATGTCTTGCAACAAACATTATGTCATTAGGTTAATAATGTTGAAGATATTATTTATGAATGTTGAAAAGACTCGGTGGAAATGTGCAAACCGAATTATCCACGAGCGCAACAATGTTCAGCAAGCGAGAAAATGCATTGATCAATCCTTTCTGTTCAAGGATTTGATTCACAGCCGTTTCATAACGCTATAATATATTATTATTACTATAATAAATAATAATAATAATAATAAATGATAACAACAAATAATAATAAATAACAGTAGCAAATAATAATAAATAATAATAAATAATAATAGTTAAAGTTCCAGAATTCTGAAAATGATGCATGGAAACGATAGTAAAATTTGATAGTATGACCTTATTCAAAGCCTGAAATATTGCAATTTATAATTTTGATTTGGTTGTTTTAATTTTGGTTTCAAAATTTAGGCAATTTCACTTTCTTAGAATTTTTTCAATTGAAAAACAAGCCTACTCTTTATCTGACTTTACTAAATCAATTGATTTACTCTAAAAAAACGATTCTAATTTAAAGCTGTGTGAATTAGCAAATTCTGATTCCTTAAAACTGTCACTCTTCACCTTCGAAAAATTCTTCAATAGCATATTTCTTTTTTTTGAAAGATATCATCCCGTAGCAATTTAAATATAAAATATTTGTGACCTGCTTGTAGACGACAGGATCGCGTGCGAATACATACAATGGATAATTGCAATTCGTTGAAAGTATTGTGAAGCTGTATTGTCCAGCTTCATTTAGCGGACCAGCGTGAATTATATGAACTAAAATTTTTATACAAATGAAAAGAAATTGAATGCTTAATTTGCTCCAAAAAACGAAGTGAGATTTTCAATGAGGTTATTTCAATGATCGACAAAAAAATTGTAGCAATAATTAATTTTCAAATATAAATACCGTTGACATCATCCTGATAACTAGTTGTGCGATAAATTAATTCTCCAGCTTGTTTAACAATAGCATAACCAGAGCTGATACGCGGCTTAACATAGGGTGTACCATCAGTTGTGTATTCAAATACTTCAAATATCGTGCCAACACCGCCATCATTCACATCTGCTAACTTTTTATAAGCAACCATACTACACGGCCCTGTTGCTAATGGTGGACTATACATGACCTGAAGGTGTCAAAAACCTTTTAAAAATTTGAATTCTCAACTTAAAATATTGAATCCAAGAAAATCTCCTATTTTTAGAGCAAGGTTTAATTTCTCTTTTCACCTTACACATCTCTCAAAACAGCTACTAATCCAAACTAAAATTGGACATATTGACTCTCTCCCAGAATTTTCATCCCTCATATTCTTTTACAACTTGTTTTAACTGACCTGATACCATTGACCCATGAATGCATCAACATCAAATTCTTCAATGGGAGCTGGTTTTGGATTACAGAGCGGAGATGACGGTTGAGTTATTAGGTTTTGAATCATTTCCAAATTTTCACCGATTACAGCTTGCTGTGCAGGGGTAAGAGTCAGTGATGTCGACTTGGCCCCAGAATTTTCATTACTTCCATTCGTCTACAACTTATCATGCGTAAATCTACGGACACATTACTTTAAAAGCAATTTCAATCAGTAGGATTTAGAAAATAAGCACTGCCATACTAGTATGTTTTAAAACTTGAGACGACTTGAGATTTTTCATTCCTTTTCGCACAGTTATGAACTACAAAATTTGAAATTTGTTTTGTGTAAAACTAGTGTAAAAATAATTATTTATGATTATTTTGTGTAGAATAACCGGTGTAAATAAATATTTATGAAGTTTTTGAGAAATGAATTTTTTAATAGCACCATTGAGCTATAAGCAATCACCTGAATTGATCCACTAGTGAGCGCGTTGTAGAGAACATCGGCGATCATGTTTTTGGCTGGAATTGGGCTATTTTCCCCCTCAATTAAATTACCAACCGCTTTCGTTAAACTCCGTGTATCAGGTTCCAGCTTTTTTTTTTTGCTGTTCAAGCCGATTAAATTTATTATTGTACCGATTAGACCACCGGATGATGAAGAATCGTCTGTTAGTGCTCCGTACTTCAATAAGATTTATAAGTTGAAATTTTTCCATTAATAAAAGTAAGTCCAATAACTTTCGACGGTTTTTAAATTATTCACTAAGTCTACATTTTGTAAAAAAAATTTTGAAAGGATTAAAACAAATCATAATTTTCTGCACAAACTTCTTCATTCTCGATGCCTTCATCATTATTTCCTTTGTTTGAGAGTGAAGCACGACGGATCACATTCTCGTTAGGCCCAAAACCTCCATCAGGAACCTCAGGTTGTGATTCAATCTTTGGTATTGCTGGCATCTGATATAATCATGATTTGTTGACTCATCTCATTTTAAATTCGACAATTTATTCTTTCTTTTTCGAATTTAATTTCTTGTTTGTGCATTAACATTTAGATCACCCTCATCTCTTTTCATTCCAATCATTTTGCTCGTAAAACCAAAAAAGTGCATATTGATACAGGCACAATTGAAACTTGGTACCTGTTCTGCAGTTATCTGTCGTAAATGAGGACGTATTAGTTCAACCGGTGGTCTGGCTAAATCAGGAAAAACATTGGGTATACCGCGTATGGATGAATGCACATTATCACCTGATCCTTCAATTTCTTCATCCGTCGTCCCTCTCGCTTGCATTCCCTGCGATTGCAGCAGTTAACTTCATTTGAACATAAAGTGAAAAAGTTGGAAATCTATGATTGCTAGCTAGATTCGATAAATGCCAGCATATGAAATTGCCGTAGTATGTTGAATTTTGCATGAAGCAGGTGAAAAAAAAGTATAAAATAAGCCAAAGTATGGGCGTCACAAATATTCACATACTGGGTGTTTGCGGAGATTTGAAAATGATGCAATGGGGCTACCACTGTTAGCAACCGAAAAACCCTGGTTGAAACCAGGTGGCAATTGTTGAGAGATTCCTGATGGCGCACTAAGAAATTGCTCCAGAGAACGTTCGACTTCATTTAATGCAGCATTATTAGTTGCTGAACTGTCTCGTACTGGACGACCAATTTCGTAACTTTTTGGTGGGAAAAAGCCACCTGGTCTTGGACCAATAACACTTTCCACAAGACCACGTGCATGATCTTCCAGCTCGAAATATTTCTTATATTCGGGTGGTACAGTTGGTTTTGCCGCATAACGTGGAGCTTGCGGTAGCGCAAATACGTCAAGCTGCGCAGCAATCAGTGGCATCACATGGATTGTCAAAATTAGCAAGAAATGTGTCACATCCATGTTTGTTCCTATATATTTACCGGTGATGCTTTCTCTACATCAACTGTGAAAATATGTAGCCTTTCCCATCAACCTAAATGGTTTTCTTCATTTTACAAATCGATACAAGTATCGTTTATAATAATTAGAAGTTAAAGCATTAACGACTGCTTCGATGTGATCAGATAGAGCAGTTGAAAATACAGTATTGCACCATTCACTAAACTTGAAAAAACGGATATCATAAATTAATCACAAGCAGTCTAATCAGTCGATAAAACGAAAAAATTAATGCCTAACACCTTGAACTTTTCTTGAGATGATGTTAAAATGTAGTTGTGTCCATATTGAGGTCCGCACTAAATCACAAATGGTCCAGACAATATGTTCGAGATTTAAGAAAGATAATGTAAGATATTACTAAGAATTAAATCTTCGTACAATTTTTTTAAATTCCTTAATCTAAAGACAAGGGAGGAAACAAAATCGATGATGACATCAATGGAAATGCCAAAAGAAGGGAGAGACCCAGCAAGTGACCCCCAATCGGAAAATAAATGGAGAGAAGGAAACGCTGGACGGTAGCTGCAGTTGCCGCATATTTGTGCATCACTTCAAACCAGCACATTAGGCCATTGCCCTTCGGTGACACATTTATCGAACACGGATAATACATTGCCAACATAAGTTCAGTCGTAATCCACACGACAGAGAAAACACAGAAGACAGACAAACAGACGAACGGATGGATGGATGGACACACCTACACTAAAAGAATGATAGTGTGTGGACCGATTTAAATGGAAATGTACTACTAAACAGCTAGAAGATATGCCAAAGACCGAAATATATCAAAGGTGAACGGCGCTTGATGGTCCGACTCTGATAGCATTATGTGTATGTATGTTTGTATATGTATGTATGTATGCGTGTGGGTCTGTGTGTCAACATTAATAGGGTCAGTGTCCTTGCACTAATTTCTGAAGTGCTAGTTTCGGATTCTGAAGCATTTCTCTTATTGGACTGTGGTCATCCGTTCCAAGCGAAGAACGAAATAATCCGGATTTGTTCGCTGTTTCCAATCCGACGTTTTTTGCTACTTCCTGATTTTTCAAGACCCTGTAAAGTAATTTAAAAATTGTCTACTTATTTGTTGGCACAATTTCCTAAGTAACTATGGAAGCAGTGCTGCTGATTTTTAAAAATTTGAAAAAGTTACATAAATTGAAAGTTATTTTATGAATAAAACTTTTTTATGGATAAAATTATTTGCATATATTTCTTAAAAATGTAAAAAATGGATAAAAAAAATCATTTCAGTAATGTGAACATTCCATCAAGTTTCTCACACTAAAATTTCTTGACAAACTATTACAGGAAATGGTCATCTTTCTTGAATCATTTCTTACTTCCAAAAATATCCACTTCAAATTTATACAGACAACTAAAATCTATGCTACGTTATTTTTGTAAATGAAAATCGCTTAACTCCAGGTTACCCATCTTTTTGATTCGGTGAACCATTCGGATAGAAACAAACATTCCAGTAAGTCATAAATTAAGTAACTGGAAGAAAAATTCGAAGAACGAGAAAAGCCCATTGGGCTTGCTGTTACCGAGTCAAGAAATTATTTCACGAGAGGAGTTTTGAACACGAGGAAAGAATCCATTGGTAAAAATTTGCAGAAGCAATAAAATTTCTGGTTAAATTTGAGTGAATTTGGATTTTCAGAACAGTAATTGGAGGTCTTCAAGAGTTATTCGTTAAAAATGAATCGTTTTAATCGCCGTTGAAACATACCGTCGAGCAAACACTTCTTTTTCGGATGGCCATTCACAATCGGCACCCTGATAAATAGGTCTCGGTGAATTCCAAAAAACTTTTCCACCGAATCCGGCATGCTCAAGAAATTTGACAACTTTTTCGTTATATTTCTGAAAATAAAATCAGGAATTACAAGACAACTTTGCATGTATGAGGATTTAATTTATACAAAATGATAAAAATAAATAAATGAGTAATTAGATTACTTGATAAAATATCATTGGATGGCGAGCATAAACGCTCAATGATAGCCTGTTTGCATCTGTAACAACCATATACTGATATTGTTTTTCCTTTTCCGTTCCATCTGTTGCATTTGTATAATTTGGACCAACGCTGATTATATTAACTGAAATTCTTAACAAATCTTAGTACCGCCTTTAAGTAATGGAATTGTCGCTGTGTGGTTACATAGTAATTTTTAAATTTTTTAAATCTAAATTTCAAATGTAAATATTACTCACATTGTCGAGGATAAAAATATTCTTCAGTATACATCCAATACTGCCCGGTACCAACTTTGTTCAGATCTCTTTTGTAAGTCTCAATTGGACCATTTTTTGTTATCACTCGATAAGCTTCTTCTATTGAAAACCCGTCCTCACCCATTACCGAATTTGGCTTGACTGTAAATTTAAATATGATTCAGCTGATGTTACTCACCTAAATGACAGGTAGCATCGCGTGCAAAACATCTTTTGTATTGTTACATAAGCAGTAACTACAAATCTTATAGAGCAGAGAAATCTTTCTTAAAAATGTTTCCTGATAATATATCACTATGATCAAAGTGATAGACAACAGAAAGTTGGAGAAATATGTTATCATATTATCATTAAATGAACAAATCGAAAAGGCTTACAATATGCAATTGGACAAAACATGTCCGCCTTGTGCACATCGAAGCTTATTGCTGCTTTATATACCTGTAACATATACATTCCTGAAAATTAAGCAGCGAGGAAAAAGAATTTTTGCATTATCCATGAAAATTTAAAACCATTCCTAATTCAAAGTTTTATCACTAATCTGACGCCGGATTATTTTCATAATAAAACTTTTGACGAGGACTTACAATGGTATTACAGCTTCACTGATAACAGTATATCATTAAGATCAAAAAAATTTAGTTTACTAAAATTTTGCTTCATGCACCATTTCATGTCGGTTTTAAGTTTTCTCATTTAGATTAAAACTAATTAATCTAGAAAAATGTTTTTGATTAAAAAAAAAAATTATAACAGTTTATTTGATGGTTATAATGGCTGATAACAGTGTAAATATTTTAAATGTTCGCCATGAGTACCGAATGAAATAGAAGCATAGAGATATTAGATGTTGATACAAATATAATAACGATAACCTGATACCATCGACCCATGATTTGTGAAGATGGTACATCAATTGTTTCAACATTATTTTGCATCATATTGCTTATACCACCAATGATGCCAGCTAAGGCGTTGATATCCATCTAAAATTGCTAACTGGCTGAATAAGGAAGCTAATGACACTTCGAAATACTCGAAACTTGCTTTTGCCGGGATATTAAAAGTTCTAATCAAATTTGCTTTTTTTCGTTCCTAATTAAGTTCACTTTTTTATTTATAATCAAGTTTACCTTTACAGTTGTTAGAGTGATCCTAACAGTTTGTTACTACAACGTAAGGAAGTAGATTGAGAATTTGAGTGGTATTTAAAAAGAAATGTATGATGATTTATTATCATTATCACTATGAAATATAAAGTTAAATCAATTCTTCACTAACAATGGTGATCTTATTAATTAATACCAAAAAATCGCTAATATTCTGTGCCTAAAAATTTTCAATCATGCCCGTGATTGTAATTTCTGAATGGTAATTATCCAAAATAAGCACATACTTAACTCAAAAAATGTAAAGAAATATGTACTTTCAGAAATTATTTAAAAAGTTCATACAATTGTGAAAAGCTGTAAATTGGCTTACCGGATTTTCACCAATGGTTTCTACATAGCTCGCAATTAGAATGGGTGACAGGAATAGCAATATCATCATATCGAAGGAAGTCAATTGCAGGTTGTTGTACAGTGAATTGAGCAATATTATGTTGTGGGGGGTTGTTCAATAGGGTAAGGTTGTTGACCTGCGAATTAAACTTTATTCATCTATTCATTGATCCAATCAGACATTGAAATTTGTGGTGCTAAATCTAGGTTAATGTGCCCTCCGTCATCCCTTTTTACAAGAACCACTGATTTTTTAATGGATATCACCCATAGACAAAATGCATATAACATGCTCCACATTATTCAAACACAATCATTATATTCCAACTTTTGTTCATTTAAATGCATGCACTCAAATTGCAACATTTTGGGTCAACTTTGCATTTTGAATTTTTTTTTGTTTTTATACACGTGGAAGATATCATTCCATGAAAGTCTCCTTGGCCTATATTATCAATTTTTCTAGTATGGGAAATTCTTTTTGTATGTCAATGAATGTACAGTAACTATTTTAACTGTGCCACTTATTCAATAGACATTGTTTTTTACGAATTAACGATTATCAAACAAGGAAAATTTTCAGCGAAGGATTAAACAAAAAAAAAAACTTATGAAAATGTGTTCATTACAGAGAAAGTCGTCCTCAAATTTGGACTTCATCTATATTGTGAAATTGAAATTGTTCAACATGAGGATAAAACTTATACCATCTTTCTAATTATTTAAATGTTTTTAGATGACTACCAATATAGTTTAACAGTGCTAGAGTAATACTGACAGACCATCATATTCATCATCTTCATTTGTTGTTAGGTGTTCTGGAATAATCTCTCCACTGATATAAGGAACAATGGTTTCTCCAAGAATAACTGGATTAATTTCCACTTAACTTGAAAGTGTTTCTCCCATTTTCCATAAGTTTAATAGTGGTTCATATCCGTTTTTTAGCACATTTACAATTTTGATATTACATTTCAGATAACAAAAAGTTGCAGTACATTTTGGGAATAGAGCAATAGGCTTTTTTTTGTAACAGAAATAATGGAAATAATGGTACAGCATTCGAGACACATGTTTAGTGTGGATGCTCTAAAATTAGCGAAATAAGTTTCGAAATATTTTAATAGCAGTGAAAATTATATTACAGAACCTTCAACAGAAAAAAAAATTAGTTGCAATTCTGTGAAAAACAAATTCAAAACATATTACATCTCTTCGATTTATCGCTAATGTTTTACAAATGACATTAATTACGGTTTGATAATCAATTAACCTGTGTAAAAATTTCAAACTTTTTTCAACTAAATAATTAGTACCTATGAGAATTGCAGTTTTTAACGCACACAAACATAAAACAAAGGCAGATCCAACTGGTTACTTGATACTTTAATTGCTAAACAAAAGCTGGATATTCATAGGATTCTTGTCAATTTACCAAGTGAACAGGATTTTGGCAAACATAATTTAGCTACATTTGAACTTTTCGAAAGAACTATACCGAAAATTACGCTAAATCCTTGCTTGTTGGACAGTTTCCCGAAAACGAAAATTTCTTTATATTTCTCAAACATAATTTTTCGGTTCTTCGATCTTTCGAAGGATATAGCTCAAAAGATTCTATAATGTAGACAAATCAAATAAAGCAATAAAAAATCAAACTCGTTATTGATAAGTAACGAAATTCAGGTCAAACGTTTACTGGGTCCAAATACTTCGAAAGTACTGTCGGCATACTGACAAGAGCTGTAGCTAGCTGGTTGTAGCATATTAAAAGCCCTAATGAAGCCATTAATAAAACCTTGATCTTCTAACCACCGCAGCACTTCCTGTTCATATTTCGCTTTAAATTTATCCGGATCTCGTACTAACACTGTTACTGGATATTTCACCCAATTTGACACCACCGCCCATTCATATTGTGGATTACCAAATGGATCGGTTCCTTCTGGACCCAACGTGTAAATCCAAACTGCAATATTCGTAATGCAATTTTTGCTAGTTTTATCAAATCATGAAAAAATTCTGCTTGAAAAACGATTACAAATTTAAAAAATTTAAAGAAGCCACATTTACCAAAATTAAAATTTAGACCTATCTGGATAATAAATCTCAATCTGGCGCTAAATCGACCAGCCTTATCTTGGTTTACGAAAATCATCCGAAGTGGACAAAAAAACCAAATATACAGAGAATGCAGCAAATAGAAATGTAAGAAATGAAGTGGGTCGAATACTCGATGTAGACTTCAGTCTGATAATATTAATATAATCATCATGATAAAAGCAATCAGACGAACATGGTTGTGCATCAGGAGTTTCCGAGCTGTGTAACTGCAACATGGCATCCTTATTACCTCCTCGAAAGGCATAACCGATTGAATAACGTACGGGACCGAATTCACTCCCTTCACGGTAAATTTTCAATGCTGTGAAAGTAGCCGTCTTATCGTTTTTTGTTAAGCCGCCATCTATATCAAAATGATTGGATTTTAAACAAATCAGTTCCTAAGCATGATTTTTTATGTTTCGCGTATTAATCAAAAGGGTTGAAAATAAACTGAGTCAGTAAATCATTGCTTTTTGCAAATATATAACACCAAGATAGCCTAAACCACAGAAAAAAACTCAACATTAATGAATGAAATTTGTTGCACTTTCTTTCAAATCAGCTAATTTTAAATGAACTCATCATTCCATCATCTTCGATCGGACTAATATTTGAAACACTCAAAAGCGAAACTAAAATGAAAGAATAATGATAAACGAACAGTGATGTACAACACAACGTTGTTCAGTAGCACGAGGACTGTTGATACCTTCAAACCATCTCCCCATAAACTTGTGCAAGTCGAAATCTTCTGGTGTTGGTGGTAGCAGTGCATCAGTTACGTTATCAGCAAGAGTCTGCAACTGCTCAGGTGGTATCACATCAGCCAGTGTTGTTCCATTCGAAATACGACGTGTTATTGAACCTACATTTGAATATTATGTAAGCAGCACAAGCGAAAAATATTAATTATAAATCATCTATACAGGATTTCTCATCAAATATTATAGGAAACTGAAAACGGACCAATAAGCTGGACAACATCTATTTGACCCTGTTCATTACGAGGTATGCCACCCGGTAGCAATGGGAAACCAGGTATTCGTGGCAGTCCTGCATGAGCTGGTCCGCGTCCACCACCAGCTCCAAGCGCTGCTGCTACTCCAGAAAGTACTCGTTGCGCAGCATTCTGCTGCCGACGAATTCCGGAACGGGAGGCACTCTCTGCTGCAGCTTCAGCTTCAGCATCCGTTGAGTATGCAACAGATGTATCACCGGAACCACTTGTTCCCAAAACACTAGGAATGCCTTGTGACAATGCATCAGCTACACCAGCTGCAATAAAACTCTTAGTTTAGAACTTCCTGAAATTCTTAATGATTTGTCAAAAATGATCTGGTTCCAAAAGCTTGGAACCAAAGCTCTAAAATGAGAATTTCTAACCAAGATATATCAATTAAATAAAAAGATGATTTACAGTCACGATAACTGAGTTTTGTATGCAAAAGTCTTCAGACTAATAATTTATAAAAGTAACTTACTGTCTTGAACTAGCCTTTTTATTGAACTTGATAATAAACCAATAAGGCCATTCTCCCCAGGAGTAGCTTCAGGTAAAGGGATGCTACCTGCGCCACGATAATGTGTAGGGCCTGTTGCCTCGTTGTACAATTGATTCAACTGATTTCCAAACGCTGGATTTGCTTGTGACAATATATCTGTAATCAAGTTAATCTGTATGCAAATTACAATTAGCTTCATAAATTCCAAGGAATATGCACCAACCATTCTGCGAAGTTAAAGGCGGCAGATTGCCGGAAATATGTTCCAGAGGTAAGCCTTGAACAGGTATTCCTGCAGCTCTCAATTCCTAAAACTTTAAAGTGAAGTATTTCTGATAATCACTTATTATGCCACAATTTATATATTTTCTTCATATAGATAAGAAACCTGAATAGCGCCTGCAAAACCATCCGGATGATTACCAGTAAGACCAGGTATACCAAAACTGTCGAGACCGAAAAATTTGATGAGCTGGTTTTGTACATCTGGTGGTATGTTTATTGGAGGTGGCGGTGGTGGCGTTGTTATGGAACGAGGTATAAACTGTTGTTCTGTGGCTGGTGACTAAATACGTTATTTGATGATTTGCAGCTTTAAATGTTTTATTATTATTTCATAAGATTTGCATTAAATTATCAAGAGGACAAATTGTGAAATTTGAGTCAGGCAAGGAAATTTGAGGTAGACTAATGTGAGCTCATTAAAAGTGATCTCATTATTCTTGCCTGTTTTAAATTATTGAAGTCGGACAATTTATAAGAATTGATTTCATTCATCTGATTGCATTTTTTTTTGAAATAACAGTGGAGATATTGTTATAGAAATAATGAAGCAATGCAGACTGATTAAACTTTTTTATCTTTTTATTACTTAATATTGTTCCTGCTGAAAATTTCCATCCTATGAAATCCACTTATAATATATTTCATGACATTATTTCAGCATTTGCTGGAGTGTTTACTCTTTATTTCCAATTTTATTTCCTATTATAAGTTAGTTATAGTCAGACTTCATATCGTAAAGAGGAAATATATGAACGGAGATAGGAGTGCTCAAGCATGAAAACAAATTTAGCCACCAGCAAAAAAATTTTAATTTCAAAAATCATTTGTGGAATTTTGTAACAGCGAAATATAAAGTACTTTTTAAAATATTTCGTATACTGAACGAACATAACTTGCCGAAGGTATAACGGGAAGTTGAGCAGCAGGGGTCAATGAAGGGCGATTTCCTAAATGCGGCCTTTGAGGACGGTTAGCTGATGCAGTTAATGCTAATGGCGATTGTATGGGGCGCGGTGGTACCATTTCCTTCATAAAATTTGGTTTACGATTCTGTGGGGGCAGTCTGATTGTTATCGGTCGATCACTGATATCTGCATATGTTATACCAACAATCAGCAACATACTAACTATCCTCATAATCATTGCTCCTTTTGTCTGAAAACAAGCAAACATCAGAGATACTCATTTAAAACCTTCATGCACGAAACATCTAAAAGGACAAAATTTCAAATCTGCAATTTTGCAAAATTAATGTCATGAAAAATTATAACAAAACATGCACACGAATCTTCAAAATGATAGTTGATTATTCAGCATGATCAAACATTATGTGATATGCAGTTAATGCTAATGGCGACTGTATAGAATGCGGTGGTACCATTTTCTTCATAAAATTTGGTTTACGATTCTGTGGGGGCAGTCTAATTGTTACCAGTGGATCCTCATTGGAAACAATGAAGGTGTCCCAATAACTGTCTCATAAATCTTGAATTGATCAAACGGTCAGTTTAAAGTTTAAGCAGCTTAAACCTGAATTTAATGAGTTTTTCTTCGCTTAAGTTTCAGAAAAGGATCAAAAGGAAATGAAAAAATAATTACTCATAATTTAAGTGTTATCGGATATCAGAAGTAAATTACAAAGCAAATCAGATAAATTATTTGAGTGTAAAATTTTTGAAATAAATAGTACTGAACACTTGACAATAATAGCAGCAGTCAATTCGGATCAAAAAGTACTTTTTATTCGCCATTTTGAAATCTGAATCTCAAAATTAGGACGTTAAAATGGAATCTTATAACGATGGTATGAGCTGGATTAGTACTGCGATATGCATTGGATGGATGTTTATGTATGTTTGTATATATATATATATATATATACATATATATATATATATAATGATATGTATGGATAGGATCGGACGATCATTGTGATGGCTCATTTGCTTACGAGAAATAAAAGTAGGCCCTTACAAAAGCAGGGATTCTTCCTCCTAAATTATTCATAAACATGGACAAAAGCTTATGATAGAACTTTCTTCATAGTAACTATCATTTTAATTCACTAGTACACGAAATAATCAAAATTTCCAAAGGATGGTTATAAAAAAACTACTAGCTGAAGTAAGATTTCATCCTTTATTCTGGTCTTGTCATAAATCCCAAACTATATGCAATAGAAATTGAAATTAAAACTCACATTTTACATAGTTGTCTGTGTAAAACAACAGTCTATATAAAATGCGATAACAGTTAATGTTAAATGACCGTCTCGTACTGTGGGTCAAAGTGTGGCTCGCTAAGTGAACAAGAATTTTTCATCGGTACATTGAAAGCATAATGATATATGAAATAGATTGGATTTTGAAATGTGTGCCTAAGGAACATGCAGTATAGTTTTTGGAAGCTTACATGAAATCATTGCAAAAATCATTCATTTACCAATTTCAGTGCTATATAGCACAAAGTATATAAAATTAACAAAATTATTGGACATAAAAATTGAAAAAGAGGAACAACAATTAGAACTGTGCTATACGCTTCAGTGCGATTGAGATGAATGAAAAGTAGTAGACATGGAGCAGCTGCCGGTGATTGAATATGAATTTCCAAAAGGGAGAAACTAGGTCAAGGGCGATAGGAAGAATACCAACTAGAGCATGACACTATCACTTCGGAGTGCTCCAGTAGTGGTCCGCATTGAAATGACCTAAATCGGAAACCATCAACCACAACATTTATTTCGCTTTGTAAAAACTTTATGTACCTGAGTGGAGACAATGAACATTAGCATTGATTGCCCATGCCCAGTACAGTCCCAACACAATACAGCCATGACACGTCTCAACTCGTTTTCTACAATGCCAATCATGCCTTACATCTCTTCCTCAACAAATCCAACTTCGAATCCTACCCTCATCCAAAATCTGTTTCCTCATTTTGCAGACAAATGTGAGAAACTCTAGCGTTTGAACATCCCCACCGAAACTGACGAAACCCCCATCAAATTACTCAAATCTCAACTACCAGTAACAATGGACACATAACCAACGATGGTATAACCACGTTTCCGATCCCAGCAATCCCACCCATCATCTTTCGATTCACTTTATAAAAATTTAATAAAGCGAGTCATTTTTTGTAATGCACAAAATGAACAATAATTTATTCGCCTTCATTCGAGATAAAAAATTTATTAACAAATTCGGAGTGTGCGCATGGAGGCGAACTATGCCTATAATGAATGCCTCTGAGTTTGCTGATGCACACAATCAAACATAACACGACAAACAGAAAAGAAGGAACAAGAAAATCAGTTTGAAAACAAAGCAAGAAATTCACATACTAAAAGTCAGTAAATTCACTGCTAAAAAGAATTCCTCTTCAGCGGAGGGCGAGTAAAAATACTATCCATAGCTTATGTCCAACACAGAAAATAAATTTAATTCATCAGATAAAAATAAGCTCTCACCTGTACGGGCATCATACTACCACGATCATTCAAGTGCATTCACAGAAACAGGTAAAGGGGGACAGACACTTTTTTCAAATACGGATGTTATGCTACATTCAGTAAAATGAACATTTACAGAACTTAGTGGTTAAAAAACCTTAAAAATAAACCGTTTTACTATAAAATAATGGAAACAGAACAAAAGAGAAAAATAACAGATGATAGCACAAAAAATCAGGAAAGCCTAGACCAAATCGGATGAACTTGACATTACTATTAAGAGAAATCTCCAATGATTGAAGCATTATGTAGTCTGGCAAAACGGGTGATGATTATGATACATCATTGGTTTAAACGCATAAATCCGTGTTCACTGATACCATCTCATATAGAGTTTACAATTATTTCACTCCAACAATGTTACTGTTGCGAAAAAAACGAGAGAGCTTATATGCGAAGAAGCCAACAGACAGCAATTGGCATCACAGATGCAAAAAGACTTATGAAGTGAAAAGCATCAGCAACAGCAAGACAAATTGAAGGATATTTTTCCCCATAATGAACAAATACAATCACCGACTTCCAACAAATTCAAGAATTTATAATCTTTCAAAATATTTCTCCAAAAATATCCCCCCTTCCTCCTTAGTTCATGCCGTAAGGCAGCGTAAGTACAATAGTATTAAGAATTAGCAATGAAAGCATCAGTTATGGATAACAATTGCTTTTTCTGTTGTATGCGACCCACGCGTGCCACGGCTTTTGTTCATATGATCCAACCCAAGCCAAGGTGCAGAAGCGTAACCTGAAAAAAGTATTGCCCAACTCATCCCAAATTACAGCGTCAATCATTAATAATTACTACATTTCTATAACATTTTGTATGAATCGTTACTAACTCGCTAAGTACACGACATTTAATCGAGTATCTGAAAAGAGACTGCGGTATGAAAGGAAAGTGAAAACACCGGTTGAATAAGAAAACCTGTAATATGCGTATGAGAAAGTTCATTGAGATTAACCACATTGTCTTTGTCCAAATATTTACTCACTCGATTATTGACAATTATTGCAAACTTATACTGCAACAAAACGAATTTTATTCCCAAATAATTGACTATATGAGCATGAGGTAAAAACTAACCCAAATATACTTCAATTTTCCAAGAATATTTCTTCCAAACCTTTTCAAATTCCTTAGCAGTGACATCCAGCTTCTTTCTAATTCGTTCACTTACACTCTCCAGTGTCTCACCATTTGTAACTTTAATGAAAAACGGGATGCCGAACATGCGCGTCGGATCCTGGAAAAATTGTTTTATAAAATGACCCGTTCAGAAATACCTCAGTAAATAATATTTGTATAGAAACCATATACGCATAACATATATCTGCGTGGAAATCATGAACTTACTTTGTCGAAATGACCAACAGGTAAGAGATGTTCGCCAGACCTAATAGTCACTTCGTCTTCCGGTATCTCCTCAACCCGTACCTGCAATAATTCCGGAATTTCTTTCCTAAAAAAATGGTATGTTAGCTCACTCAAGTAGCTAAACTTTTAGAAGCCTAAAAAAGGAGAAAACACTAGGTTAACTTTATTGAATTAATGACACTTAGACAAAAATCATCGAGACCTTACGGAATAATGATACGTTACAGTATAAACTTTTAATAAGCATAGATATAATACACTATTCAAATAGCGCTGAAGTCTTAAAACTGTACATTCTATATTATATATATATATATATATATAATAAAGGCACAACCAGAGAAGTCGAAATATTTGCAAATTCATACTGAATGAGATGGCAAACTGACTGCGTAAGATGTATTGCCAATCTTCGTATAAATTTCACTGGCAAGTGTATCATTAGTGAAAACGTGGTAAGCCCGTAAACAATGTGACGCCTGACCTACGTAAACAAGCCTGCAATATTGAAAACGATTTAAGGTAAACTAATAGATATGTGCTTAGAAATAAAGCTAAAAAACCAACAAATATTCCAAATTACCTCAATAATTTGGTCCCATTAGCTGAAAAACGGAATTCTCTCTGCGCTTCATCCAAAATTGATTGAACTGTCCCTGTTTTCTCAGGAAAGACAGTAGTTTCCTGAAACTCGCAAAATATATTAACTGATTGCCATTCTGCTTTTTCGTAAGAAAATACATGACAAAATTAAAAAAAAGCAGCCGTACCGTGATTTGCATTTTTTCATCCATCATTTGTACTCGCATCTTGTAACGTCGTTCAAGATCGCTTACAGAAATGGGCATCTTTGTATAATAAACACGATAGCGCTTCTGTCGTCGAGGATCATGCCTATGTGGACCTGTCAGTCCAAGAAGATCTTTCACCGAATAAACCCGTAATTCATGCTCATTCAAATGATTGTTGGTTGGTTTCTCGTTGTACTGGCTTACCTATAACTAATTCGTTAAAATATTCGTCATGAATATGACAACAATAGAAATTACCTTCCACAAGAGGATATGATCTGCCGAACATCCAATACCAGAAGCAATCCATTGCATTAGCTGTCCCATAGTCCATGTCTGTAAAATATACTTCGTATAACGTTAAAAAAAAAAATCCGAACTTCAAAATTTTAAAATATACACAAAGAGATCTTAAAGCAATAACCTGGCTTATTTCTCCCAAAATTGGATCAAACTGTTCATTGAGAGGTGTTCCAAAACCTTCTGGGTTTTGCAATGCTTCAATTTGCATAGCATTATATTTTGTGGTATAATACAAATGAGCGTTGTTTTCTGTGGTTGACTTATCGGTTCTTTCGAATACTAACAATGCACCATCGACCAAATCTACCAATGCATGATCTTGTGATATCATATCATCTATGCATAATGGACGCATTCGCTCAGGCGCAATCTCCTAAAATCCGTAAATGGAGGTAACTTGTTATTGAAAAATCGTGACTTCTTCATAGTACGAATGTCAAAAATTTCCGTCACATCACCGAACTCGAAGATATTTGATAATCGTCGGCAATCTTATCACTTTTGTATGGGAATAATTCATAGAACAACTTACGGTTTATCTCGGGATTTTGCTAAAAATTTAAAACAATATAAAAACTTTATACCTCATAAAATTTCAACTCTGTTCCTGGAGGCAGACGTGCTTTTTGCAGAATTTGTGGCAAATAATTTCGGATCATCGATTTATAATTGATCATTATGTGGCCACAAAAGAAAGTCATCCTTTCATCAGCATCGTAATACTTCAAGAAAAACATCATATCATCTGCAAAAGATTCACATCTTGCTTCCATATATAGTTCAGTGAAAAAATGGAGTGACCACATTAAAATATTTTAAGAATTTATAAAAAACTGACTTGATTCATTGTATGGTGGCAAACCGTTCAGAGAAGTTCCCGAATCCTGTGCGGTCTCGAGAAAAATAATATTGCGATCACCTTCAAGCACCATGTCAATACGATTTGAGTGCAGATGTTCAATGTCACGTTTCAGTAGCGTTGATGGACGAAGACGATTCAAAGAAAGCGCATTATTCCTTTCATCTCGGATTGTATTTTCATGTACTTGCCATAAACGAAAGTTATTTTCGCCAAGATGCTAAAAGACAAGCTCGAGAATTTCGATGCTGAATCCATACATACGTAAGAGTCCCAATATCAATTATATATATACATTGAAGAATCTTGATTTAACTTACAAACTCTTCTGCAAACAACGCATACAACTGATCAATAGTCATCTTCTTCTCAACCTTCAACCGACGAGCTTCATCCAGTATCTTCGGATCGAATAAATCAAATCCCGAATAGTTATACATATGCTCTTCTAATATCACCTAAATAACCACTAGTTAGAAAAAACAAAGTTCAAGAAGTAAAGACAGTGACACTCATAGGCCAAACTTACAATAAGTTCTGTGAAAAGATGGGCTTCAAGCTTCTCCTTCTTTTTCTTGGCATCAGCTGATTTTTCCTCTTCAAATCGTAATCGCAAATGTCGTGGAATATCCTCTTCAGTCACCGGACACAGAACGTCATCTAAAAATAAAAAACATTAAAACTATAAGCTTAACCTAGGAAAAGTGAATCGTAAAAATAAAAAATGCTTAAAACCAAAAGTAAGCGGTAAATAATGTTTGAAAGGCAAAAGTCAACTGAAAACGAAAACTTACTTATAGAATTTTTCTTAATATAAACAAGCATGTAGGCATTGGTAAATGATTTGCCTGGGAGATCGGGATCATCGCCACCATAATTAGCTTCTATAGCATCACGAACAGAAGCACGAGAAACAACATCATCATCAAATTTACACCACTGAAAATGTAATATTCACATTCTGTTGAAAACTAGACTGAAAATATAGTTATGATACAGCTAAATTAAACAAGTGCCAAAAAGGCAAACAAAAACCAAACAATACAAAATGAATCAATAAGAAATCATGAAGATGTGTAAACAAAATTATACTAACAGCGTATAAGGAAAGGTACCTTGGGAGGTCCACCCAAATTTGTATTGATAAAAACTACGTAATGACCACCATGGAAATCACCAGAATGTACTAGGACAGCATGAAGTAAAAAGTCCTGAGGTTCTTTTTTGTCGCCATCTTCTATGAACGCATTCAAATTTAAAAGTGCAGGAAACTCGAACCTGTAAAAAAACCAATGCTAAAGCTTAAATTTTGCTTAAACTAAAAATAAAATTGAATTAACATGAATTACCGGTCATTGATTTTCACGTTTGCATCTTGTAATGCGTCATACTGAAAACGCATCAGCTGCAAATGTAAAATCGGAGGAAATGAAATAAATTTGACGCCTTTAACAGCTGGCTGCAAACCGAATTCCCCAGCATCGTATTTATTATCACCATCAAGTATTTCTGCAGCGGTATAATCAGAGAAGGATTCCAGAACTGAAATTAAAATCACTTACAAGAAGAACTGAATTTTTTTGTGTTTTTCATTTTCTTCAGTCAATTTAATTTCCACACGCCTTGAAACTTGCAGACACAGCAAAATATCAGATCAAAAACATACCATTTGCTTTGCCTTTAATATTAAGCTGAAGATCATAGAATGATTCAACCCGATTTGACTCAAAACATACATTTTTACAGCGAACATATGACTTCATTTTCCCTTCAAACAAAGAAGGGATAGTATTTTTTACCTAAAACATAAACTTGTATTGACGAATTTACAAATAATTCAAAATAAAATCTTGTATAAATCAAATGGTTTTTCGAAATGATTGTGAATAAATTTTTTAACAGAAAGGTTTCATTACAGAAAGTAACAATTTTACATGACCACATAACAAATAAGAATCCACACTACTACAACCATTTTATTAGTTAAGCGCCAAATAGGAGTAAACTAAAAAGAATAAACTACTGCTCATTGATAGAACAATGGATATACTACACATAAAAGGATTGAAAAAATACCTTCGTTCCAGACATCTTATTTTCTAAATTATCTAGCAGCACACGACACAGCTCCTGTACATCATGCTGATGAAATGATTCGACACTATCCCATCCGAATGATTTCGTCAGCTTTTTCGTGCCAACAGGTTTGTCCGAATTTTGCAATTCATAAAAAACACGCTGCATAGCCAAAGCTACCGAGGTTTCTGGATCGTCATTTTCAGTTGGCATCTGATATACGGCCTGAAATCAACAAAAGTGAGAAGTTCTGCTTCCATTTAAGCAGTATAAGCATATATTCTAAAATTTGTAACCAACCTTCCTCAGTTGGTTGGTGAAAAAGAAAGTCTGCAATATCGAATTCATGTAACATGTCGCACCCTGATTTTTTAGACCAATGAAGCCAGCGTGTTTCTTGCTATCCCATCTAAATAGAAAGTCTTTTTATAAATTTAAGGAGATAGTTAAATTTTATAGGCTTATGAACAGGAAAAACTGAACATTCATCCATCCACATCATGTGCAAAATCCTGCATATGAGTAGCAAAAAAGGTATAAAGATCCAAAACAAACTGCACGCCGTGGGGAGCATCAGCCATAACTAATACTTCCAGCTTGATAGTATCATCTTTGATGTAACCGCTCTCAGGGTTCAGAAGTGTCTGCAAATGAAAAAACCATCTCCCACTTCTTACTAATGATCAGATTTCTCATAATTCTGTAGAAAAGTTGACCACAATAAAACTAAAACATACATTTGAAATTGCTATTCATGTAATAGGATAGCAAAGCTACAAATGTCTATAATTCGCGAAGAATAAGAAATAATTTACTTCACACGGAAGGAACTGCGAATAACCCCAGTCGTTCTCCTTTTGATAGAAAGTATGATTGATTCTTCGCACATGATTCTCAATTCCCGGTTTCTGTGACAAAACTGTGAGAATAGCACTTGCTGTACATGACCAAGAAATCGCTTCTGCTTCACCGTTACATTGCAGAAAGAAACCAAACGCACGCCCTGCTGATCGGCGTTCACTTTGAAACTACAATTACCTGACATTTAATACTCATCATAAGAGAAAGTCTCCTGCTCGTTATTCTATTCTTCCAAAAGGTTCATTTAAGAATGGCAGCAACGATATGCAAACCTAAAGCTTTATTTAAGAATGTTGGCAACAATATTCAAATCTAACAGAAAAAAGAGAAAACCGAACTCTATTCTGTTCTCGCGGCATTGCTAAAATTCTCCAGGGTAGACCTCTAACAAATATCGGTTCACTCAATTTCTGATGTGTTTCAGATGAACCACGAGCAAAATCACTAAAGTGATCAATATCCATGCGCAAAATTCCTTCTGGTTTATATGGATCTATAATTAACAATGAAAGGGTCCAGAAAGGAAACATGAATCAGTTAGTTCCAAACACGGCGCTTTACTGAGTGCTTGCCGACATCAATATACCTTCAGCAAAGTTCAGTTGGAGTTATCTGCAAAACACCAACAAAAGAAAGATTACCGCTGCATTGCTACCTTATCCATAGATTGCCATGAAAAGCGCGTGAAAGCAAGAAATGACCAGTTAACAACCATAACAAAGTTCAACGAATAAAAAAAAGAATGAGAAAAGCAATGCTAAAAAGGTAGTTATGAAATTCCACGCAACTATTTCCGGATCACAATGCTTAACTTTATATTGGACCATAAAATGAGCACATAGCGAACAGTAACAAGCTACTCCGAACTTCCGTAACATTTGAAGTACTTAGATAAAATGAGATAGGAGAATAACAGCTCCATCTCATCAAGCTAAAATGAAATGCAAAACTAGAATCCCAAAAAACCAATAGAAAACCATACCGTCTTCTTCACAGTCTCCGGATAATGGAGAACCATGTCCTGAAAATAAAAAAGTCCAAACCGGTGATGAGTGATTCACTGAAAGAAAATAGCGTCTGCTTATGGCCATTTGAAGTGAAATGGACTATCTTTATGCTCTTGCACGAAAATTTTACTTCGTCATAATTATTCACAATTTTGCATCAACACGGGAGCCCTCACTAAGCTTTCCACACACGCAGTGCGACAAACTGTAACCATACTTACCTTCATTAACATCGGTTGTATCCATCGCATCTTCCTGATTGTTGCGTTGTGCTGCTGCTTTAACAAAAGTCATTCTCCCACGAGCATTTTCTTTATTTTCATGCTGCAAACATATCGGCAGATGAATACTCTTGAATTACCACCAAAACAATCAAAAAAGTTGAAGACCCCAAGAACGATCATATTTAAATCATCATACATCCGCATTGATAATACATATGAAGAGTATATGAAAATGAAAAAGAAAACGATTTCCACCGAAAGAACAGCAAGTGAACAAATAAAAACCCACTTCCTCAGCGAAAGAAACTCCATTATCAATATCATCATCTGTATCACTGTTTTTCATCGTCCGTCCACGTTCACCGCTCCCAAGATCGTTTGTCATCTAAAATGAATGAACAAATATTGTCTAGAACAAAGTAACCGAACTCGCCTAACTTCTCAACGCCTCATGCTAATTGTGAACAAAAACTTCTATAGAAATTCTCTGTCGGATTCCAACAACTTTCATCACGTCATATGGGAGGTGAATCTAGTGATAAAGTAAAAAAATTTCTGTTATACTTTAACAACAGTCCTAATTTTAATGCGACTTGATCAGCTTCAAATACTTCAGATCCTACAGTATTACAGCTGGAGTTCACAACGAGGTCATTTGATAAAAATGTAAAAACACACACACACTCTCACACACACACACACACACACACACACACACACACACACACACACACACACACACACACACACACACACACACACACACACACACACACACCATAACCATCACGAGACTAAGAAAGCAAGTCAGACACTCCTGACCGCCACACGCAACAGACGCTTCTCGAATATTCCACACGCCCACTCACTCACGTCGAGAACCACCACCTATTTCAGCCCTACAATGACACGCAGCAATACTTCACAACCACCACTTGAGCTGCAACAGTCATATAGCGAAAATACTGTAAAGGCGAGTTTCGTCTCAATATCCGAACAGAGCAAAACAGCTCATGAATGTGATGTGCATGCACTAGGCGACGGGGATTCCTTCGCAGGCGTTATTGTGGTAACACAGACATCCCAGAAGGAAATGCTTCAGATGAGGCAATTACCCGGGAAGTTACATTGGACTTAGCAAAGTTCTCGATAGCACTTTGAAGTATACAGCTGCTTATTTTCTCTCGCTGTAATCCCACCGTAACTGTGCTACGCTGAAGATGTCGGCTGTATACCTACCCTCTTTTTAGCAGTCACAGCTACCGGGAATCATTAGAAATATTCTCTGATCGCCGTATGACAGTGCTGCCACAGTAATCCATGACAGGGACCCCCGTTGTTTATTCATCACCCCGCAGAAATCATTGATATGGTACTGAATGACTGCCAAGGTACGACAACCCTTTCCAGAATATTTCGGGAAGTCCAAAACGCCGTACTCCAAAATGGAATCGTCGTTAATGAGTTGCCTCCACGGATGTAATGAACCAAACAACACCACTACCCCCAACCCTATGCTAGTGATGAAGTTGGACTGGCCATTCCATCCATAGTGCCCATTATTGTAAATGAATCACAAGTAGATCGCTCTGTTGCTTAACAATTGGTAATTTGCTGACAACTGTTTCACAACTTTATCAAAATACGGACCGAAACTGTCATTACTTTGTTCATATTATCTGGCATGTTAAGACTTAAAAAACAACGAACCTTTAGTTTGCGTTAAAAAGTAGCAGGAAAATGAAATCCGAAAAGAAACATTGAGAAACTACAAATTAATATCCATAATTTTTTTTCTAAATGTTGTTTAAGCACTGTTGCACGAAGTTCACTTCCTTACACAGCTTATACAGTTAAGGCTGATGCATCTTCTCATTTATAAAGGATGGCATTAATAATAATAACAGTGGCATAAATATAAATGAAGCACAAAAAAACCAAGTGAACAGGCACAAAATTATCAAGATAACATGGAAGTATAGATAGGACACACAATTCAAGATGATCATTGTATTGTACAAAGGAATACTGACGTTATGAGTATCAAGTTAGGTACAGATGTGAAATGTATGACTGTTTAATCCATGTAAAAATGGATTATAAAACAACAACGGGCAATATATAAGAGATGCGAGGAGGAAAAAAACAGTCTCTTAATAATAACGCTGTAACAACCTGATGAAATATTTCTTAAATACTAAAGATAATAAGCACCAACTATCAAACAAGTATACTCAATATTATGCATGTATTGAGTCAAATGAACTGGCTGATAAAGTACTGGATGCATTTCATAAATATGATAAATAAACCTAAAATACGAACGATACGTAATATTGACATCTGCAGACGTTATTGAGATCAGAGAGTATTCTATGCTCAAAACTTGGGTTCTGATCGTTATATGTTCATATATTTCTAAACTAATAAGGATCAAATCCTCATTAATTCGTACATTAAAAAGAGCAGAAAACAATCCAATCCATACAAAAATTTGTGACATGCAAGTAAAAACCGAGTGCTATGATTACACGGATATCCCAATGTAACAGAAGACTAAAAAGCCAATAATTAATGTATAATTTAAAACCACTGAAAAAGATATCAAATTGTAACTAAACATTTGATTCTGGGGTAATTTTTAAGGCGAATTTTGATGTCGACGATTGCTGTTCAGTAAGATTAAAAAAAGGAAACGAATGAAGTGAGCAAAGCAACTGCACTCCAGCATCATCATCACGTTCGTGACAACGCAATACAAAGACTGTGCCATGTTTAATACCAGCGGATGCTTGAACATTGCATACAATTGACCACTTCGTCTCTCTCACGCGTTCCTAAAAACATTAATCATTACACATTAATAAACAAATCATCCACCCACTGGTATATACAGCATTCCAGCATAAAACTGCATCATCACACGTTCAATAGGCAAGTGCTGGTGAATATACAAAACATCTAGTAACAGCTACGAATCAAAATTAAAGAAATGGATTTTGCATATGAAAATTTCAGTTCCAATAGTATGAAGCAGCAAAAATTATAAAACTGAAGTTATGAAACTAACTGGGAAAGGAAATTTCGAAGAGAAAAATCTTTGCAGAAAAGTAGCAGCTGTAAAACGAAGTGAAAGACAGCGAGCAAGATGAGCAACAACTTGATCAGCTGTATGACGAGGTTGTTGTCGAGTAAGCTTCAAATACTTATTCAGTGGCCTAGCGATCGCAGAAAACACTGCTTGAGCTGCCCCAAGTGCTTCCATAGGCTCTCCCAAAACCTATAAAAAATCGTGATTATGTGGTTTTGCAAACTCTTAACAAAATTTGCCACAGCAAGATATAAAGAAAAAATTTCCTTCCAAAAAGTACACCTTATTTTGATTGTTGACCGTCACATTTTGAACACTTGCAAACGCCTCTTCTGTAGTACTAATCAAGCGATATTTCCGCTTTTGCACTCGCCGTTCCCACTCTATTATTTCATGGTAACGTTCATTGTGTCCACCAATTCGTCTTTTTGCAGCAGCCTCCATGATGGCACGAGCATTAGCCTCTGTTATAGTACATTCGTTACCCAAACCTTCGATATCATACATCTTGAAACCCCCAACTGGTTGTGACACACCTAAACTATTTACTTGTAGAAAAATCTCATAACATGAAGACTCTTTCCACGACTAGATTTTTTCCAAAAAATTCAACTGTTTTCAAAAGAGCGCAAACTATACGGTTATAACTATGCCAGCACACTAATGCCTGTGTGAAGATTTCTGGAAAGAGAATTATTGGCATTACAATAAGACTGTCCCTATCAGCTTGGTACGCTGTATAGAAGAATTAAATTCCAAACAGTGCCCATCTTAATTAAGCTACTGACATTTACAATATCGAATAAAGTAGCGGAATACAATTAGTTCCCCAAAGATGAAGCTTTCAGTCATCTAACCGAGGAAAAATCAATAAATAATATAAGAAATAAAAACATGGTGCTGAATAGCGAAAAAATGATCTTTCATGCTAGAAATTATCTTAGCAACAATAGTAATATAAAGCATAACATGAGAATAACTTGCCAGACCGGAAATGTATTGAACCTCCGTTGAATGATTTATCCATATACGGATTATAAGACGGGAAAGTAGAATAGTACATCCTGAGAATATGGACAGCAGCTTCTTGGATGCTCATCAGACCGAGGCTAAAAGTTCGACTTTCTCCATCCGGATCCCTTACAACGCTAACAATGAATTCTGGCCTTAAAGCCCGCAACTCCAAAATGATGACCGTAATGTAGTGCAAATAAAGCATTGAATCGAGTAATGAAAGAGCAAAACCGACAATCACATTATAACTGCTTTCTTTCTCGAATAATATACGAACAGAATAGAACAACCAGAAGGCAAAAAGAATGAATAAAGATAAGAATGCCAATGCAGCACGATGAAAAAATAGACGTGGCATATCCGCTGAAGCATGCCGGAAATACATCGCCCAAAGTGCGCCTAATAATAACAATGTTTTCACTGCCAAATTCAACATCAGTCCTTGGCAATCAGCACCACATAATACCTGCAGACTTTGAAATCACAGCGAAGCATCTCAAACTACACCATATACCAAGAATCTTATAATAAAAGACGCGCCATTTTAAGCTGGTTTACTAACGATTTTTGTCATCAAATATTTTCCTAACTTGCTAGACTTTTAACATGAAAAAAATTATAGAAAAAACCTCGGGCCAGCCGAATCCAATCTGATGCAAAATAATTGGTAAAGCAACCATAAGAGCGGGAGAAATAATAGCCACAAATGAAATAAGCGAAGCACTGAGAAGCCAAAATATCCGAGAACATCTCCTTGCAACAACACGTCCAACTGGAGCCACAAGCGCTCTTTCGGCGAGACCACTATATGAATGTTCGCTTGTATTGCCAGTTATAATCGTAGTATTTTCTGCCCAGTTATCATCATCAGCTGTCAATTTCATGCCCTACATAAATAATCATATGATAATAGAGAAAAAAACAAAACAGTGAGAATTACTCGACTACATAAAATGGAAGCAGCACTGCATAAAGAAATACCTCACTTGCAGCAGCCGAAAAATTGGGAATAAAGGAGGTACCAGCATCTACTGAACCAGAACATCCACGTGACAAATTTCGAACCATTCGTAAGTTACGATGTGGCGAAGAACGTCGCCCCGAACTCTCCGACACCAAGGACATGAACGGCTCGTTATCTACACAGGATACCAAGATTAATAATCTGTGATCGAACAAAAATAATCACTATTACTAAAAAATAGGTAACATAACAGTCAGACAATTCTAAAAATATATCGTACCTTATCGGAGCATCACGATACAACTGATGCATTTGTTACTCCTGAAAAAAAAAACTAACAAATCCAGAAGGCTTTCAGAAAAGTAGCGAAACGACAAAAATGTGAAGTTATAGAACAACCCTATCTGTCATATTTCTCTCGGATTCATTATTCCGATTGATCCAAGCTGCATTTAACCGCAGGCAAAGAATATAACGCACTACTGAGATCGCTTGCATGAGGTAACAAGAGAGCATAAAAACGAAAACGGAAAACTGCGAAACAGCTTCATTCTAGAACTTCATATAGCAAGCTTATTACGAAAGCATTCCAATGCAAAAATGCGAAAATGTCAGTTTTTAACTAGGAAACAATCAAATTTCTTATTCCGTACGTATTTCACTCAATAACTATATCACTTGGACTCGTACTGAGTTCATTATGAACAAAAAAATATTAAAAAGGGTATAAGCTTAATTAAAAAAGAAATCTTGACCTGTTGAATAACTAAAACTTATCCACACCTTCACCCTTCCGCATAACGATGTGAACCATTACCAACACCTCCGCAATAATTCGCGGAAGTGCAAACTGCGAACCATTAAAAGTTGTATGATACTGTGACTGGGCCGTTAGGAAAAAGGCTGTTTCACATCAACTGTATTTGAGAAAACTCACTTGCTTACTCCGCTGGAGTATGGGATTTAGTTATCGAGGTAGGATATGTAGCACCAGATTGTGTATGCTAAGTGCGAAACTCGATATCCTGGAATTACTACATTGTGCTGTGTGTGACATGACAGGGTTAAGGTGATTGAAAATCCAATTAGAAGGGATGACAAGTGATGCGCAGAGTGGCATGTGAGAAAACAACGTGTATCACTGATCGATCTATACATAATGAATAGGAAGAAGAACCGAGGGTCTGCAGTTGCGTGGATGTCTGTACCAAATGATCTCACCGATTTTGGTTGTAACCATATGAGTGAGTAAAATAAACATTGAGATAAGTATGGGAATGACAAGACATTCGTGTCTTCTGTTTGCCGCAGGTGAGAGTTTTGTGTGTGAAAAAGATCTAATACGGGAACATTATGCAGTGGTCTAATTATCATTAAATCAGTGACCTGTTCAATCTGCAGTATTGGCAGTCTTCGGGGCGGCATAAGATAGGAGTGTTACAGGGAATCGTCACTAAGACAAACAAATATTTGCTACCGAGGGCTACTGTTATATCTGTCGCTGCTTTCAAAAATCAATCCATATAGGAGGAAGCAGGAGGATGAGATATACTGCAACCCTAGAACTTTCTCTACCCACTAATCTTTGCTTCCACCTTTTTGATTCAAGAAATGCAACATTTCTCACAATATGTTGTCGACTGGACTGTGGGCCATACTGGTACTGGAAGTTGCAGTGTACTAATTATGTTTGTCCTTGATTATTATCCCAATCCCCAGCCCCATTGATTTGCGCATTTGATGTACACTGTACTGAATTCAAAAAGTAGACTTGCTGGTGATATGTTGCAGCACACCTGCTAAGAGCATGCAAGGAACGATCGAGAGGCTAGTTTTGCTACAAGTAGCTAATATCGTTTGTTGTTGTGTTTAGATCTCTTTTCATGATAATGGTTATTCGAATTTCACCATAAAATAAATTTCCAGCATTTAGTACCTATCTGGACTATGTATCTGTTGTGGTCGTCAATTTTGATCTCAGCGTTCACAACATATCTTTCTTCGTGAGTATTTTCATCAATACGGAACGGTTGTTGACTGCTATTACTAACTGGCTGCAAGTTCTGCGGATATTACCGATATCTTAAAGCCTTAATGGATGCACGACAAGCTGCACAGTTTGGCAATATATCAAGATTGCAAGAACTATTAGATTCTGGAGAATGTACGCCTGATACGCTGGATGCTGATGACTGCTCTTTACTACATTGGGCCGCTATTAACAACCGGTAAGTTTTTTTTGTATGTTTATTTCTGAGTTATTGTACCAACTCAACCCTACTCTATTTGAAATATTGTAGTGAAATTAAAAGTTTTGATTTATTCACAAATATTTAGTGCAGCAAGCAAGCTTTATTGTGCGATCCTTTGTTTATAGTTTGTCCGTAACTCGAATATTAATCGACCGCGGTTGCAATGTCAACGCAGTTGGTGGCGTACTTGCTTCAACACCACTTCACTGGGCAGCACGACACGGTCACACACATATGGTTGCTTTATTGGTTGCTCATGGAGCTGATCTTCATCTATGTGATGTTGAAGGTATTTTTAAACAGATCATTTTTGGGGTCATTCATCAGTAATTTGGTGTTTGGTTTATCATCTTTGACGTATGCTTAAATAGATACTGTTTAAAACAGGATAAAATTGACCAGGCAACTAATGTGCAACCAAACTCTGCATTATCATTCACAAACAACTTCATTTGCAAAAATCATGATACTGTACGGTGAGAGGAACTAAAATAATTTCCACTTATTGTTTGCATTTTACATCCTAAAGTATAAACATTAAGTGGAAACTATTTTACTAATATCTCAACTTTCTTGTTTTTTTCTTATTTGCATTCACTTAATTGCGATAACTTGACTTTGCAGGTTTTACTCCTCTTCATGTTGCTGTGCAGTTTGGAAGAACTTCAACAGCTGCGTATTTAATTGCTACAGGACAGTCTGCCGATGAAAGGGATGAAACAAGAATGACACCGGCAATGTGGGCAGCGTATAAGGTTTGAAATAATTTTAAATAAGTACTATTCAAACCCGATGAGTTGTAATTTCATATACTTCCTGCTTTACATTACATTATTCTATTTAATTTAAGGACTTTATGTTGCATTGCGTTTTCAGGTTTTCAGTCGCGATCCTCTCCAGATGTTAATAACAATGGGTGCTGATTTGTCTTGTACCGATACAACTTACGCAAATACAGCTTTGCATTGGGCTGTGATACGGCGTAATCATTCGGCAGTTAATGTTTTGATAAAATATAATGCCGAATTAGTGCTTCGTAATCGTGATAATGAAACTCCTCGCGATGTTGCAACACGACGAGGAGATGTCATTAGTGCACGGATTTTAGAAAGGGCTGAACGCAGAAAAGGACTGATCTCTTCTACTTTTATCCAGTATGTGAAGGAAAATGATGTGAGTTTGTTTATGTAAATCAGAGATTTATTTCATTTTCTTGAACTTTTCCAATTTATTTACCATTTGAACTACCTTTTTTGATTTGGTTACCTTTTATAGGTATTAATATCCCGAATAATGTTTTTTCTACCCATATGTACTATGGTGGCTGTGGGTATAATTTTGCACATTATTTTATCGTATACGATCAAGGCTTTATTACTGTTATTAGTTGGTGTTCTTGGACGAACCGTTTACAGGTGCTTGTTCATACTTTTTTTGATCTCAGCTTGCAAAACGAAAACTTATTTTCGAGACTGTCGTTTCAAGAGGATTGATTTCAGGTCACTCGGAAGAGATCGGAGTTTCTACATCATACCTTTAGGCGCAGCAGTCGCATCGAAAATTATTTTGGCAGTGACTTGGCTACTGTATCTGCATGCCTTTGCCGGATGGTATTGGCAAATTAGTTTCGTCATCTTTGTAATACTTGCGCCAGTATTGTTTTTATGGATTGTTTTTTCCGATCCTGGCGTCATCACTGTGTCTCATAAAGTAAATGCTTTAACGCACTTTTTCTCCCAAAATTTTTCAAAAATTACTTTGATCAGTCTGTAGAAATGTTTTCATCTGGAAATTGAAGTTGTCCATAACCTCTTCAACTTTTAGTTCTTCAACGTAAATATAATTCTTTTGAAATTTTAAGCATATTTTCCCTTCACCTCGTTTTATGTTTTGTTAGAGTGGAGCTATTTTTGTGTATAGCTGTGTAAAAACTCGGTTTTGAACTGTTTTGAACTTCCAGCTGAGCCATTTTTTAAATTTATGTTAATACTATTTTTTCTGATTTATCTCCATTCGTTAAGGTTTATTTATATTGTACTTTCAGGAACGGTGTGAAATGATACGCGATATGTGGGAGAAAGAAAATCAACCAGCAGTCTCATTTTGTAGCACATGTTTACTAAAAAGGCCAGCAAGATCAAAGCATTGCTCAGTGTGTGATCGTTGCGTCAAAAGGTCGTTTTCGTTTCTTTAAGATATATGCAAAGATCAGATCAAAGTTCTGATTCGATCTTTAGGAGAGTCACTGATTTTTTCACACCATGAAATGTAGATAATTTTTCAGTCTTTTAAAATATAAACACCTCATTATATTCAGTTGCATGGCATCTTTAATATGATGCCGTAACTTGATTTCATAATTTTAACCTTGTGAATCAAGTTTTGAACTTTTCAAACACATATTACGTAGGACTTGGTTTTGTTTCAAGCAACACTTAGCATATAGCTGTTGATTTTTAGAGACCGTGTTCCTTTCCATTCTTTGCAGAAGTAAGATTACCTCAGGACCTTTTAATAAAAACCTGGATAATTGCAGGTTTGATCACCACTGTCCATGGGTTCTGAATTGTATTGGAGAAAAAAATCATTTACACTTTGTTTTTTATCTCAGTATTGTCATTGCTTCTTCACTGCAATTTCTTGTTGCAACTTTCCACTGTAAGCTCTCTTTACTTTAACATGCTTATTAGATCCCTCATGCTCAAAACTAGGTTGCTTTTACTATAAGGAATCCTACGAGCTTATGGGTTGGATGGAATGATATACGGACCGTCAAAGCTAACTTTTCGCACAGTATCGAAACAGTGGACGATATGTTTAAACGGTAGCGACACACTGTGCTGAATAACATTCATCCAACAATCCAAGGGAATGCAGTGTTACCATTTTTGGTAATATACTGGCTACAAGAGTGGCAAAAGGAACATTGTTCAAAACTTTATCGATTAGATGAGCAAGGTGCAAGATATGAAACAGCGATAGTCATTGAACAACCAGAGTACAATATGTGGAGAAGTTTTGCAGTGAAAATGAATCAGTTTTTTGCAAATCATAATCGTTCTGAAAAGGGGCAAACATCTAAAACGAACTGAAAGTAATGTGAAATCAATGAATTTTATGGACTTTTACATAATTACAACTCAAGGCAAACATGAATGCTTCGAGGGTTTGTGATTACATAATTTTAAGATTGGCGTGATTCATGTGGTGAGATCTCTCGAGCAAATATTACATACTGTAATCCTTGGGTGACCTATGTTTTTGTCATAGCTCTTTATCATTTTATATGGACAAGCGCAATGTTCGTATTTCAAATATATCAGGTAAGAGCAAATTTGTTAATGGTATAAATTACAGTTTAACTTCATTCTGGTGGACTGCAGAAGTAAATTTATGAAAGCTGGAACTGCTTTAAATGTTAATAGATTTGTACGGACAATGAAGCAATGTGCAAGAAGCACATTTCTATGCCTCGATTTGCGGTTTAAAGAATATGATTGAAGCTAGCATTAATTTTTCTTTCAAGGGAAGACGTGCGGACAAATATGAACGCAAACACCCCTCCTAAATGCTTTTCGCATGAATTCGTGAGTATAAAAATTCCACAAATTGCAGATACTTTGTGAAATGACAACAAACGAAAGACTTAACGCTTATAGATATGAACATTTTCACTCAACCGGAGACCACTTAACAATAAAGAGCCCGTTTTCGTGAGTGGTTTTAAAATGAATTTGGTTTAAAGAGAAGCGGTACAAAAGTGTATATTTTAAGAATCTGTTATTTGTAAAAAGTGTCTTTTATTCGGATGGAAAGTGATCAGAAGTGTGCGTAAAGTATGGACTGTTTGAGGGTGGATCTATTATAAATCCTGTCATTTCAGGAAAGGGATATTACAGAATTTATATAATTTCTGTTGTGGTGGTGCCATTGTTTCTTCCGAAGAAGAGAACCTGTTAGGCTAGTTATGATTGTCGAGATTTCGTTGGACTTTTGCACATAACAATGGAAATTCTGTTTAGTATTACTGACTACAATTACAAAAACAAAATCACCAAGAAACTAGAACTCAATAGAGACAAGCTAACACGGTTACGCATGTTAGCGATAATCGTTTTCCTATTTCCTCTGCTGCAAATTGTTCGATAACCTGCAAGAACTTTTGAAGCAATATAAGATTTGCTATTACGTTTTACAATGTTTGTATTGATACTGCTTCATTTGTTTTTGCTAATTTCTGTTCCAAATAAAAATGGTAGTACCATTCCATTGCCTCATCCAATCCTTCACCTTTTGTCGCAGACGTTTTAAAAATTTGAAACGTTCTTGTTCGAAGAGCATCCAATCCTAAACTACGATGCACGTCAGCCAAAGAAAGGCAACTTGGAATATCCTGTTTATTTGCTAGAACCATTAAAACAGCACTCTTCAATTCTTCTTCCTGCAACATAAGAATTTTTTTTAATTCTGTGCGCTTATAGTAAAAGCATTTGAAAACTGATATACTATATATAAGGCTTGGAAAACAATGAGTCCAGATGACACAATCAGCACAGTCACTGTGATGGAAGCCACACGTGTGGCTTGCATAGTAGAAAATGGATGCTTTGATTGGGACGTACTAAAGCATGAATGCATTTTAATTTTCATTTCAAAATTGCAAATAACTCTCCAGCAAATTAACATATATATCATCGCTCGCTCGACTTCTCTAAAATGCTTTGGCGGTGGTCGAGGTTAAACATATCAGACCTCTAACATTGACACCAGTTCTTGCTTCGAAATACCGATTCTATCTTTATCTGCCGAATCGACAACATATATTATGGCATCGGTATTCGAGTAATAACACCTCCAGTATGGACGAATTGATGTCTGACCACCAAGATCCCATACCTGTAATGCGTTACTAACGTGAATGCTCTCTGTTCTAGATGTAACAATTTTTTTTGTACGCATCTAAATTAATTTTATCAGATAGAACGGTTAAATCAATGAGTGTTGAGTGACGAAGAATAACACGATATTGAACTGTCAAGCCTTGGTTTGAATTTTAGCTCATTGTGGCATATATCCCAAAGGAGTTCGTTCTTTCCTAACCATAGTAGAACATTCCAAGTTAAGTCAAAGTCAGAATAGACCAATCCCAACTACTGCTCGACTTTGATACGAAGTATTTACAAGAAGTACTCTTCTTTGAAGAATATACCTGAAATTTGAGATTCTTATAAACAACTTGCTCCACATTGAAACCTATAGTTGGGATCGTCGTCACAACTTCGCCTACCTGCAATTATAAAAAATAACAAACAGCTGATATGTTTCCAAAAATATACCACGACAACAAGTCCCGATTTCCAAATCATCAAACCTTTATTATGAATAATGAAATTAATAGCTCAAATGGAAATAAAAATACCTGAAGTCTGTATAAAATAGTTGTTTTTCCCGCGCCATCTAGACCCAATATCAAAATTCTCAACTCTTTCTGTCCAAATAAGCTACGGAAATAGCTCAGCACTCCGCCTAAAATAACTAAACAGCTGTTATACTTTGGGTGGGCAAGAGTTTTATTCCCATTGGTTTAATTACTATGACTTTTGCTTGTATGTACGAGAAAACGATAACACGGGAAAGAACTCACCCATCACTGAAAGCGAATTTCAAGCAATCTGAAATTTTTTCGACTATGAAAGGTTCAACATTACATGAAGTAGTGTCGAGATTAGGAAATACCGCAATCACCATAATTTAAAAAAAGAAAACTTTCGAAAATTTTGGATAAAGTGGGTAGCAAATAAGCCGACGGATTATTTATAAAAAGAAGCCCTCCATATTAGCGGACCCTTCAAGTTATAAAAAGCTGAGATAAGCAATTATCTAACTGCTTTCGGTCGCTAATTTGGTCTCTACAGTGCAGAATCAAGCTTTATGAGACAAATTCCTTCAACCGTGCTATTTGCACACCAGATAAAACCTTGACTTTTGCAAACCACAATTATCCCTTCCCAATATGCAACCAGCCAACAATAATGAATACATAATAAACTAAAATTAAATTTCACCCGTCCACATCACCACATTGTACGCAATCTTCATGCGGCCCGAAAATATAACTACGCCGATACTGCCCTATCCCATCAAATATGTTGGAGAGGAAGGATGAAATAGGCCCTATTGAAATCAGCTTTTAGAAATCATCCGTGATGACGATGATCTATGCAGGAAAACGAAGGAATCACCATCCGTTCACTCAGTTTTTAGAGGATGAGTCATTCGGTTAAAGGATGAGTCATTCGGTTAAACTGAAATCTTTTCGTTTATTTCATCCTTTGATTAGCAAACCTGAAGTTTGAGTTACCTGGTCTTAACGAATCCCAGACTTACTGTAATAAGTCTATACTTCAACAGCAGGCAGTTATCCCTCATGCATCATACTGCAGTTTTTGAAATTGACTTCATGAAAACCTGACTATAAGGTAGTATGAGTGATAAAATGATAGCTAAGTGCTGAAAGCGACACCTTCCCTTGTCCGTCAATGACTTCGAAAAGATGAAAGATTCCATCTGTAGACAGCACTTATTATTACAATTTATTTTCAAAAGGTAAAAAAGTGCTGATGGCAGATCCTTAATTTTTGGAATTCCTAGCATCAGCCAGAGATCAGTACTGTGATACTACGTTATAATCACGTCATATCTTTCTATATCCAACTATGTTTCCTTATATGTGATGAAAGGGTTTCATACATTCCTACGAAAAAAAATTTACAGCTTATTGCTCTTTAATAAATACTCAGTACTTTTCTGTTTCCGCTCATCTTCACAACCACAGAAGTACACAATCTCCACAAATCCAGTCGTTGACCATTGGGCTACAAGTTCTATAAAAATGTCGTGCAAGCTGTTTCACACATTTATATGTCCTACGGATCTTTTTATGTGAACTCACGCAACTTGTCTTTTTCAAAATCAACATACTTGCCATGTCCAGTGGTACATTTGACATTTTGTTGCAAAAACCCAGGCGAATACACCCCTCCCTATCTAAATGCTTTTTCAAAGTTTGAACGCTGAGCGTACCTGCACAGTAATATCGAACAAAAATACTGAATACATCAATATCCCTACAAATAATCAAGACACCAGTCATGACTTGTTTCCTTCGGAGCCATGTATTCGGTCTGTGAGTAAATAGCTCACACGACCATGACGAGAGTCACTTAAAAGATCGCCATACCATCTACCTAGGATTCTTTAACTTCAGTGATTTAAAGCGAGGCGGTGTCTTTAACACCAGCATCACGCACCTCAAAACTTGTTCACCATCGTGATGCAATGATGCGCTCGCCCTATTCCTTTTTCCTTCCACCGCTTATAACAGGTTTTCCAAGATACCTTCTCGGATAGTGGGCGATATCTAAACAAAAAAAATTTATTCGGAGCATTTATTAAAGTTTGAGCAAGAACAATTCTGAAAAGAAGTTTAGAAACTTTTGCTATGAAAAGAAGTTTAGAAACTTTTGCTATACACGCAACCTCCCTATCTTTTCTTTCCTCATTTTCAGAAAACATACAAATGGAAACAAATTCTTTACAAACTTAAATAGTTACAAAATACAAAAGTACGATGTATGATTATTAACAAAGATATTTTCCTACAGATTGCCGGTGATGGAAGTTGTCTTATCAAATTACAGACATTGTTTCTGTGATTTCTTATTAGACTACGGAAATTTCTTCCCAAAAAGCATAAGCTAAGACGCACACAGAATACCAATACCTGGCATACATATCCTGGTAACAAATGATTAAATAGCGTAGCAACAATAATCAAACAAAAGTTGGTTGCGCTACTGAAGAACAGCATGATGGTAAAAAGGATGACTTTTTATCGGGAATGGTGACGCCATCAACATGAAAAGCAGAACCAAGATGATCGCTATCTTCTGAATCGGAATGCATGTTAGATACTAACAGACGGTCGCGCATTGCTGCCGCCAAATTATAGAATGCATCGTCACAATTAATTCCTGTCTTCGCACTCACCTATAACTATCACTTTTAACTGTTTGTATTCCCGAACATTTCCCACCTTACAAACTCGATTGCCTGGATATGATTCAGTATTTCTAGGAAGCAATATTAACAAAGGAAATTGCATTTATCATCCTTTACCACATTGATGATTTGGCCTTAACAGCAGTGATTTCAATCTCACCGAAACGCCACTGTATGGCACACATTTATTTCAGAATCTGTCCTAAACGATATTCTAATATTTAATATTTCCGGAAGAATATTATTCTTAAGGCACGTATAGAATTAGCACACAAAAGAACAAACAGTTACTATTTTCTATTTACTATATTTTGTATTTTTCGCTTCTTGCCATTCATGCCTGTACGATTTATTTATATGAAAACGACATAAAAGAACTGAAATCCTCATTTGCTAGCTATGTAACAACTACTTCACAATACTATTCACCAATTTTAGGAACTTAAATATTAAGTAAAGAAACATAGATATAAAAAACGTAGCAAGAGCATGATCAAGAGTTCCCATTAATAAATACGTTAAAAAAAGAACAACTTCATAAAGAGAGACTCCAAGCTGGCTAGCAAGCCGTTCAGCGCGTTCAAAATTAACCATTCTCTTGTCTTCTAAATCAGCTTTGTTTCCGATTAACATTAACACTGCATTTGATGGCGCATGTACTCGAATTTCCTACAATATGTTTTATTAATAAATCTTCATAGTACAGCAACATACAGCCATTTTTTCCATTGTTTTCCACTTAATTACAGAAATTCCATTAGTTAGTAGTGCCATAGCTTATTCATTCATCGAATGCTTTTTCTTAACAACTAGAAAGAACGCCAGAATAATCAATAGTGGAACCTTGACTAAAACAGAAAGAAGCCGTAAATGAAGTAATTTTACAACTAGAATTCCATTACCGATATTTTGAAAAACTAAAGAAACATCAGTTGGCAAGCGAAATCACGTGGCATTTGCCTTTTATCGATGTCTTTAGAAAAATTATTTTTGAATAATATTGACAGTCGAACAATTTTCTTAGGAACTTTTAAATCTTGGCCAGCGAATCATTGAAATGAAAAACGGCTTCTCAAACAATAAATTTCGCTCTCAGAAAGATTTACAACACATTTATTCGCAGAAAATTATCCTAAATTACTTTCCTCCATAAAATTTACCTTTAACCAATAATTACGCAAATTATCGAAAGACCGTTCGTCTGTCAAATCATAAACACACATTACTCCATGGGCTGAATGATAATATGAGTTATAGATTGTTCTATAACGTTCCATTCCTGCAAAAATTTGAAAGCAGCGAATATTTTTAGAAGTATTCCTTCTTCATTTTAATTTGATTTCAATTATCTAATCCTACTTTTAACAATCATCGCAAACTGTTTTATTCAGCATACATATTATCTACTGGAGACAATGCGAGAACATAGTTCTAAAAATCGTAGGCGGAGTGTATAAGTGATTTCGCGTTATGACCAAATCATTAACAGTTATCCTAACTATACAACATATAACACTTTTCTCAACTCAATCCTACAGCTTATGAAGAACTTCAAGGCATAAATTCTGTCATTCTGAAATCTGCCGTTTATATATACGTAAATGGAAGAGGATAAATTTATTGCTTCTGAATCAGAAGTCATGTTAAGCAGCCTTTTCTACGTGATATAATGTGAGAATCAATAGGTTGAACTAACAGCAGTTTATATTCTCACTTGGTAAATGCAATACTAATCAGCATGATATGAATTACAGCTGCTCATAAATAAATGAAATGATAAGAAAACAAAATAATACCAGCTGTATCCCATAATTCTAGCCGGATTTTGTCACGACCAAGTTTGACTGTCTTCAGTTTAAAGTCAACACCAAGCGTAGTAATGTGATCCTGGCGAAATGAATTCTCAGCAAAGCGTAGCAAAATGCACGATTTGCCACAGTTATGATCGCCAACAATAACGATTTTGAATAAATAATTGTAACTCATAATGATAAGTTATCAGTGCATGATTACTACTATGGGTAAGAGTGCAGATATTGAAGAGAAGAGGTGGTGGGAGCAAAAACAGAGGAGAGTGACCTAGTAGAATTGAATCGGCTTGTACCTCTGTATTAGCAATAAATATGATGAGAACACTGAAGGTAAAATGACATGAATATAATGAGGTGTTTAATGACAAGTTCAGCAGTGAATGATTACTTCACGGATACAGGTAGCCAAATATATTCGGCGGACAAGATGAAATAACGATATGGAGTATAGTTGGGAAGCAATGAGGGAATGAATCAAATATACAACTATCAATCAGTAGTGATAGCAGCAGCAGTAGCGGGGTAGCAACGTGGTGACTTGCAATAACACCACTGGTATAAGCGATAGCAGAAGTCCACGAATTGACCGCTCACTGAAGGGGTTGATCGTACGTTAAACGGAATGAGAGTAGAGTGGTCACAAACTGCTACATGAGGGAACGATTGGCTGCCATGTGACTTTTCGTTCCCCCGCCTCGCTGCATTTCCCTCACATTCTCTCTACATATGTAGAAAAATTCTAGTTCCGATAACTATCATATTGCCACATAGAGAGAGAATGGGAGAGAAGAGAAGAAATGGATGAGAGTATGGCATATGATTGTTAGTGCGATGGGCCGCTAGTGAGATGAGGAAAGATAAAGTAATAGAAAAAGAGCTTGGAACAACTAGCAATACTCAGCGTGCGTTAATGCAGGATGAACAAGACCGAGGAGAAGCAGAGCTGCACGCAAGTAATACATGTATTTTTTGTGTTCAGCGGACAGCATGCAACAGGTCATTCTTGCACCGTCTGCAGAATGGTGCATTTTGGGCATTTAAGTCTTTGTTTAAGACTGTACTTACCTCTGTGATTATGTGAAACTTCAAACAGCATGATTTTTCAATTTTTTTTTATCGTCCGAATAGCTGAAATTGGAAGTCATCAACAGTAAATCTCGAATATCCCGCTGGCAACATTGTCGGATCTCCTTCCTCTTTATGGTATTTTAAAATATTTTTTTTATTTACAATTGCAAATTTCTTTCGATTCCATATTTGAGCAGTCATGAATTTTTTATTAATATCGATTGTTGAGTATCAGTCTTTATTAGAAAATGATAAAACTAATTTTAAGGGAGTAGTATTTAACACGAATTTATGAGTTGTCAGACTTATTTGAAAAGGATATTAACGTTATAAGAATTTACGTAGCATTCTTAATTAAAAGATGAAATACCTTTGCAAAGCATTTTATTTAAAAATTATCCTGATAAAAAATACCTCTGCACGGCGATTTATTTGAAAATTATCGCGGTAAAATACCCTTGCAGAAAGTTTATTTAAAATTATCCCTGTCAAAATACGCTTGCAACCCTTGCAGGTGGCTTACACAAAGACTATCTGGGCAAAATATTCTTGCGGGCAATTAATTTAAAAATTATGCTCGTAAAATGTCTTTTCAAGGCAGCTTATACGAAGACTATTCCGACAAAATACCCTCCTGATAGGACAATCTTGCAGAGAGATCTATTTAAAAGCTATCCTAGTAAAATACTCTTTCATCGCAACTTTTACATAAGGTATTCCGATGAAATACCATTGCAAGATAAAATATTTAAAAGTTATCCTGGTAAAATACCCTAGCGAGGTAACTAATTTCAAAATAATCTTGATCTAAAATGCCTTTGCAGGCACTTTATTTTAAAATTATCCTATCAAAATACTCTTGCAGGAAATTCATTTAAAGATTATATAGGTTAAATACCCTTCCAGGGCAATTTATTTAAAAATAATCCTGGTAAAATATCCTTTCAAGATGATCTTTTTAAAAATTATGCTGGTAAAATATCCTTGCACAGCAGCTTATTTAAAAATTATTCTGCCAACGTTCACTAATGTTTTTATCTGAAGGAAGCAAGTTATTGGATAATTAATAGCTGATAATCGATGAAGTAGTAAGCGTCCAAAAACAAAATGTATTAAGATTAAAGAAATGGATGAGTAGAAAGTTTCAAATTGACAACATACAATATAATAAAATAACTGCGCAAAAGTAAGCTTATTTCGGACCGATTGCAGTGTGGATTTCGCTTTCCTATCATCAGATATGTTTTACCCGTAGCTGTCTTCAGTTTTTATTGCTTTTACTGTGCTGTCCAGTGCTTGATTCTTTTAAATTCTCCAATAACTGGCTTTTATTTCACACAATTATTTCATTGAAAAGTGCAAAATATAAGGCGAAAGACTCCTTCTATGGCCCTGACCCATCCGCAAGGATCCTGTCCAAGGCTTCAAGTTCAAGGCGGAGATCATTTTTGAATTATTGAGACATAGCGGGCAGTGGGCACACTTGATTTTTCGGAAAAAGAAATTTAGCAAAAAGAATTTCACACTACATGTTTTGCAACTCAAAATCAATGTCTCACTAAATTTTGATGATGGTCAAGGTCAGAATTATTTAGGTGTAAATTTTCAGATTCTAAATAAAAATTTTCTGGTTATTCAAGGGAGGATTTGTTAATGTACGCGTAAATAAAAAACTATTTAAGGTCGAGAGTTTTCTCAAACTAAGTATGAGTTGATTTTCCAACAATGTTTTTTTAATTATAAGTAATTATCATTGGACTATATTTTTAAGCAACTCTCTTTTTTTAGCTTGCGACGAAGCTGCATTTATCAATAGCAATGCAATAATGTTAAATTTCGTAAACGAGATTATTAGCAGTACGTGTTATTTGAAATTAGTGATGAGTCATGGTAGAGATATTATTGATGATGATGATCAGTTGTGTGACTGTCATGTAGTGTTTTGAAGTTGGAGGAATGAATAAACTAGCTGCTTATGAATTACACAAAATGTGTGTAGCAGGAGCTCAGAAGCTACTTGCGGAAAAGCGTTGCTGAATAGTATGCAGTTCGATTTATATGTTTTGTTGGCATATCGAATTTGATTTAAAAGTTCTGTGTTAGAAATAAATAATTACCAGCAATGCAATCAACATCCATCGTGAGAACAACTGGAGCCAGTTGGTGCGGTGCTGAACAAACACCCTTCTCCTTGCAGTGCTTTAAATTTTTATAAAAGAAACTCGAAGGATTCAAAAATGCCCTCAGTTCTCGGCACAATGCTTTTTCCTGTACTCATCTTTTATTCTTTCATTTTTACAATACCATCGGTCTGTTATTTTTCCCATTAAATTTACTATTTATCAATTAAATATATATTTTTGAAAATCAAAGATAAAGAAATAATTTCAACTGTCTTTCACTATTATAAATTACTTGGACATTAATGAATAAAGTGAGATTTAATACATTACTTGGAATCCTCATTGATTTAAATTACTTATATTTTTTAAATATATTTTCTGTCTTAAGTTTAATGAAATTACCTGTTTGAGATAACAAGTGTAAGAGTCATGAAACGTGATACGGCAGCAGTACTAAAAAAAATGCACGACAATTTGCGGGAGAACTGTTTCCCGCGACCTAGTGGTGGATGTATGTGTACTGTGAAACAAAGAAATGGTGCCGAAACCGTTGAAAATTACGATTCCGATGAACAGTGCAAATTAGACATTACAGGTATCTACATATTACTGTGCTTCTGAAATCTTCGGGAAAATTCCAAATATTATTATCTATTCGTTCCGAAAAAATCAACTGAAATTTTTGATAGCATTGGTTTTTTTTCGAACATTTTTAGAAGTTGATAAAATTGTTCACAGTATCGTGAAAATTTCGGATATTTTGAAAGAATTTATAAGACAATCAGCTAGCATAGAATGGTTACATTAGCTTTTAGGATTGAATAATCTTGCGTTACATTCGATCAGTATCTCACTCAAAGCATTACATCAAAACCAGGCAACTTAAATGACATCGAACATAACATTTCACTCTATTCAATGTAATGCTTATCAGCAAGTCAAAATATTCAGCGCGGCCTGTACGTATTTCTGCACTTGCTTTGAGTGAAATACTGATCCAGCTTTAGTGTAATTCTATCTTGCTTGCGATTTATTTTTATATGCTTCCCAAGTCTTCATAGAGAACAGCTGATGAATGTGGAATGATGGACAGTAAGATATCATCTTAAAACATTTCATCACACATCGGTTTGCAATTGTGTGCATTCTGCAGGACATTGCACTCGTCTTTCTTATTCCCAGAAAAAGGAAAGGAACGACAGAAAAATGTAATACATTAGTGCCATATTGACTATATAAAACCAAACATTGAGTTTGTAGAATATTTCCACTGACCATAATAAAGAAAGAAGAAATCTTTCGATCTTAATGATCTGTTTAAAGTTAACATCCTATGATTCAAAATTTCATTAGCATTCAAATTGAGCCGCTTATTAGATTCTGAATTGGGTTCATCTTTTGTTCACTATTAATGATGGATAAAAAATTGATAAACGATTATCATAGATATGACGAATCCTATTAGAGGAGAACCGGTACAAGCAACCGTTTTTTACAAATTGTCTGATCCAGACAACAATTAATTAAACCACATATCAAAATTTGTATTTTACGAACTTTTAGAAAATAAGAGTTTTTTCAGTGCAAACAGTACATAATAAAAAAGAACTGGGTGAGGAAATCAAGGATCGATATGGTAATTACAAGGAAGACTGCTTTCCGACACCATCTGGAGGTTGTAAGTGCATTGAGAGAAATGCAACCGGTGATAAAGTGGTGAGGAAATATGATGACGAAACGCAATGCAAAATTCCACTGGTATGCTAAAAACTTCTGTTAATGCTAATGGAGATTACATAGCGAAAGTTAATAAAGACATACTCTCTTTGAAATTTCCGAACGCATTTCGAAAATTTCAGAATTGTGACAACTTTTCTATTTCTTTAGATTTATTACAAATTTGACCAATAATAAAGCTCTATTTGTTTGCTGCACGCCTGGATCACAGTTCTGACCTACAAATAACAATGTATTTGTAGTTGAACCAAATCCATTATCTCATTAATCCATTTCAGTTTTTGATATTGCATAAGGGGTATTCGTCTTAGATTTAAATCAAACTAGAAAATAAAAGGATTATTTGTTTTTAAACCGTTTGTAATTTACACTCATTACCATTTCACAATAGGGCTTTGCATATCTGTAAAATTTCTCATTAGGATCTTTAAAAATACGTCCTGCATAAACTACATTATGCACAGTGCTAAAAATAGTTTCCGAGTTTTCCACAGTATAAAGATTATTTGCTCCTTAACCGATCGACAGAAAGATATTGGAGGATGACCACGAACAGCCATACAATACCTTTTTTTAATGATTTGGATATTTCGCTATGCATTTCAAGCCATAGTTTCACCATATTTAGTGTGCATTCTTGTATTAAAGATCTCTACAAGATCCGAAGATGATTACCAAAATCACCATATCGCCACTATTTTCATTTTTTGATTCATATTTCTTCATGGCAGAGAAAAATGAATCAAAAAATGAAAGCCATTCTATGGCCACCGAAATTGTTTTTACCCGATAATTTTTCCATTGCTAAAACGTGCTATGCACCAATTACACCTTAAACGTGCTACGCATCAATTCTTACATCCTTATATACCCGGTTTAATGCAGAAGTTATGGAAATTCATCCGTTTAATCAAAATATGTTGAGCACACTTGTGTGAGGTCTCGCCACTGATTCTAATCATCGGATCTTAAGTCGTTTAAAGGTTTACAATAAACGTTAAATTTCGGTGTTACAGCAAAAAACCTTCAGGATTTTAACCGAATCCTAAATTCAATTCTTTCTCAACGGCCAGTATTTACACTCTTTACATTGAACTCTCTTTCATTTTGTTGCTCAGAAGATATTCTTTTAGATGATTAGAAGAACAACACAAAGTGTTCGTGATCCAGTTCGAGAACGAGCTCAAGCAAATTATCGTGCAGTCATTAATGAATTAAATGAAAAATTCAAGGGGCTCAAAGAAGGATGTTTTCCGAGACCTAAGGGTAAGTATAATTTTTAACTTCAGGCTTCAAAAAGCAAATAGTTTTTGGAAAACAATAGTTTTTTTTAAAGTTTTTCTTCCAGTTGTCCTGGATTTTATGAATTACTTAATTAGTAGTAAGTACTTAATTTTTAATATTTCCATAGCGTTTGCAAGAAACGTAATTTTATTTCTGCTTCCAAATAAAAAAGTATTTCTTTTAATCTGTACAAGTAACAGCTGCTTCAATGACAACATACAAATAATTCGAGTAATCTTAGAATTGTAACTTAACTGTGATCCATATATTTTAAATAAACGTAATGTTCAGAGATATTGCAATGTCTGAAAAAAATTGCTGTTCAGATGAAAGCGTTTGCGTAGGCTAAACCAATTATTATATGTTTATAAAGCGATTGGCAATAAGTTTTGTTCTCCTAACTTTCCAGTTTAATCACAACGGTATGGTTACAAATTTCGAAAGCAAATGTTAATTTTGGTAATTCTGAAAATTCCAGGATGTTTGTGCGTGATCGGAAAAGATCAGGACGGACGAGATATCACAGAACGGCGAATGAAGGATCGAGATTGTAAATGTCAACCTGGCGAGAGGGGTCATGGATGTCCAACAGACGGTGCTTAATGACAGAAACAATAGTGTGCTTCATTAACTTTTGATGAAACAATTGTTTCGCAAAATTTTTATTATTTGTAAAGCCATCCAATCATTCTACAATTTTTCAGTTAAGGATTTCAATGGATATTGATCCCTTTACGATTTTTAATAAATTGTAAATAACAAAGACTAATTAACTAAAACAATAATTTTTTTGAAGTTTTTCTTGTAGTTGTCCTAGATTTTAATGAATTATTTAATTAATAGTGAATGTTTCATTTTTAATATTTTCACAATGTTTGAAAGAAACCTAGCTTTATTTCGATTTCCCAATAACAATCTTTTGGTCAGTACAAGCAACAGCTGCTTAAATGACAACATACAATCAACTCAAATAAGTGATCCATATATTTTTTAATAAATGTGACGTTCAGAGATATTGGAAATGTTCGATTTATGAATTATACTCGTTTGAAATTTATATTCACTCGAATCTCGAACTTTTTACAACTGTTTGATAATTGTCTACAATTTTATTCAAGAAAAAGTATTAATTTTTATGGTAAATAGTTGTGCTTCAGAATGTTCAGGAAAATAACGAATTGTCAACAATTAGTTTACTAAGACAGTTACATGAATTTTTTCTTCTGTTAATATTCAACTTTTTTACCCCTGTTCAGTACTGGACTTTTCTGCAATCTTCGCGTTCCGGAAATTAAGCACGCTGCTTAGAAATTTCAAGAAATGAGTAGAATTAGCAAACAGATTACAGTAATCTTCCACTGAAATATTTTTACTACTGATAGCATCTAAGGAAGCAAAACACTATTTCGATGCAGAAAATTATCTCTCGTGACTTTCCAAAAATTAAGATTCTGATAAAACAGTTTTACGCAAACACAATTTTTCCCTGTGTAAGTCTGTAAAGAATGAGCGTGACCACATGTCTTAAAGAATTGAATTGATTTTTTTTTTTGAAATCTGCAATAATATCTTTGCACAGATAAATTGAAACTTTGATTTAATAATTCTATCGTAAATTCGCACGATTTCTGAAAATTTGACATACAAAATTTTTCTTCGTATGTTCAACGTGAACTGAGAGTTGTGACTAAAATGGAAGAGCAGATGAAGAAAGAAGTGTTTACCAATGATCTTTTGGAACCTTCCAACCAAAAAGAGTAGTGATCAATAGATAAATGTTGCAACATCAGCACTATGAAAATTAAAGTTGTGGTTGTACAGAAGTTTGAAAAGTGCGTGGTGGTTTACTGCATTAGTGTATTGGAACTTGTGCATAGAATGAGGACTATTCTAAAGTACACCGTCAAATGAAATGTTTTGAAAATTTGCCAAGTGCGTTATAAACTTTTTAATCGAAAATTCATAATGACTTCACGAGCGCATTTGGAGTGTTGTGCTTCGATACCCACATTCAGAATGCAGTGCTTGCATACCTGCATTCAGAAAAAATCACGAATTTCAAAGATGAATAGTACTTTGTTTCTTTTTTATAACAAATTAAAATTATATCCAATGAAGAATCTTTATTACAAAAAATAATAGATAAGGCATAGAATTCAATAGAGTTTGATGCATCCTAATTCGTTATGACACTTCTTAAGTTGTTGATTTTTTAAAAACACTCCTATCCTTTATTTCTTTATTTTTTAAGTTGAAAACAATTTTATAAAATTTCACTTAAAACCAAAGATTAAAAGTCCTTAAGGAATGAGTATCTGAAACAAAAAGCGAAAACAGCGATGCAATTATAAATATAAAATGATGAAATCCAACAGAAACTCATATCTTTTGATTTAATTAAAGAAATTACAGGTGATAATGGTGATTAGTGTGTAATAAAAAATGTAAACTTTCAAAGTGGGCAGTGGTGAAATATTGTCTCACCTATCAGATCAAATTTGAATTCCGATCATAAGGCGAATAAGAAAGATATGAAATAATTTTTTTGTCGCGTTTTTTAGACAGTTCCTTAACTGTAATAACAGCACACCCGACACTGAAATTTTGTATGACTTGTTTACTTTTTCAACTTTCTTAATTGCAGTTCTTCCAAAATAGCAATTTATATTTTAAGGCAGCTTGAATGCTATCGAAGTGATTCATAATGAAATTTAGCAAAGGGAAACTAAATAAATAAAACGTAGTTAAAAAGATAATGGTACTTTAAAAAAAGAAATGAATCTTAGAATCACTTGACAAATACGTAATTTTTCGAAAAAGTTACTTTATCAAGGAATTGGAAATTGCTTACGGATCTTTGTTCTGTTATTTGATTGCTTTTGCAAATAGATTGGCCTGGGCACTGACCATTAGGACCACAAAAACCAATCTGCAGACCAGCATAACAAGTACACCGCGTATTTGTATCATACCGAGAAACGACCGGTGTAGGAAATATTGGGTACCCAGTTGAAGCATGTGGTAGCTGACTTATTGATGAGTAAGTTGCAATAATACTTGGTCTATACTTTAGTAATGGAATTTCCTCTGATTGCGTGCCTTAATAAGTCCACACTTTGATAAGGAAATTCAATTTCATTAATTTGATACAACATGACGTCCTCTTATATTTTTATACCTGTTAGTCTGTTTTTACCTTCATTACTTGACCCTTTTTTCAGAATCCTTTAATTTATGATATGATATGGTCAAAAGACTAAAACATTGGAAAATATGTTAGCAAGAAATACCTTTTAAGATTTTGAATATCTTGTAACAATTGGGTGGATTATACAATAACACTAAATAGGCAAAAAACAGGCAAGAGCTTACTAGGATTCCATACGCAGACCTGTAGCAAAGCATTAAAAATGAGGCCTGGTTCACAAGACATGCGTTGCCATCTTCCACAATACAAACTATTCGGTGCTGGCTGGCACTGTAGAAAATGTGATGGATTTTCTGGATCAGCAACAAGTGTCTCGATCATCCATGAACAAATTTTCTGATATCTAGCATCCTCAAAATTTTGTCCAACCACTGCAAATAATAGTTATTTGCAATTACCTAAAGAAAAAGTTCGATCACTTCGACAGTTTGAAACTATTACCTGCATTATTTGTATTTATTTTATATCCCAAATTTTGTTCCGAAACATATTTATTTTATGTCCCGAGTTATTAAAAAAGTATTTTTTTTCCGAACCTATCTTGTTATTTGGGCCATAAAATAGGCTCTTAGAATTTTGGCTTGAGACGAGAATTTAGTACTGGTATTTAATGCAGTTTTGAAGGGTTGATTAGGTTAATTGGGCAAACAATCATTCTCACTATTTATTCTGATCTGTATAAAAGATGTTAGGTCAGAAAGGATAAAGAATGAAATACGTAGTCTGAATTAGGATCATGATCTCTTGAGAATAACCGTATTAGTCAGAGAGATGGATTCATAACTGTGACAGCGTTTAGCTTGACTAATTCAAACCTATGGGGCATGCTTGTGGTACAATAATGGTCGGATGTTGTTGCTTTTCTATCTCTTCCAGAATTTGAGCGCAATGAAGCTGTCCATTACTCAGCAGATGGCAACCTTCCGGGATTCGCTTATTCTGAAAGTAATATATCACGAATTTCTACAGATTAAAAGTGATTTCTGTTCAAATTATTAGAAAGATGATTAAAGTGAATTCAGGACATAAATTAAGCCAAAGCGAATTATATCCGATCGAAATGCTTACTGGAAATTCAGTGGCACCGGGCAAATAAGTTGAACCAGACGGACTGCAGATACATATACCACCTGCATTCGAACAGTCACCGCAATTATCACTCTAAATTGCACATCATATACTTCAATTTAGAGTCATATCATGTATATCATATCATATCATGTACTTTCATAGTAAAAATTGCAACAAATTCTACAACTTTTCTCAAAAGAATTTCAAGGTTTCTTTTCTTAAAATATTGCCCAATCGTTTTTGACAAACACTGAATCTTAACTGCATCGAAATAGCAACAAATATGGCCTACAGAGATTGTGCATACTTGTTGACCCTGACAGACCACCTGACGAGCTTGGCGGGCCTGAAATTTGAAAACATTAAATTATAGCTCACATTTGTTCAACTTTAAAATTAAGAAAGAATTAATTATCTTCTGAGATCTTCTTATTTATTCAAAAAAATTCTTTAAAAATGATGCTCCATCTATTCATACTTTTTTATTATTTGGAATATAACATGAAAGCAGTTCAAATTCTTATCTTTGATATGTTTCTTTCATTTATAATTCCATTATATGCGACAAGTTCAATGATTATAACTTTTGGGCATTCACAATTCTCATCGTCCACAGAACACGAGCACTGCTCCTTTTGTTGTTCAACTCTTTTTACCATGAACTGCAATCAAATATCATTTTTTAAATTTAGGAGTTGCAACGAGATTTTCGACTCAAGTTAAGACTAACTTTTGGACCATTTCTTAACTGAGGGCAGAATTTGTATTTTTCAGCGTTAGGTCCATCGCATAATTGTTGTCGAGCTTTGATGAATCCATCAATTTTACATTCTCGAGCTGATGCTACAAACTGATATCCAATCGGGCAGTCGTTTGATACCCAAACACCAAGATCACTACTAAAACGAGTAGATTTTGCGACCAATTTTTCCAAGCAACTGAGTTTTTGGAAATTTAAAAAGTATTTTTTCGAAGAATCATCTAACCGATTTCCAGTATTTTCGGATTGAAATACGCATTTGATGTATTTGCTTGGATCAGTTGTTGGTCGTGGAAGGGATGATAATTGGCAAATATCACCGACAATGCTACGCCAAATCACAGAGGAACTGATGTCATCGTTCCCACTATTATTCAAACTATTTTCTACTGATTTCGTGTCGCACCGTCCTGAAACAAATAACTTTCAATACAGCTACAGGGCACGTATTCAGTCATATATACGAATTACTTCCAGTATAATGCTGCTTTATCAAGCACCCTTTTCGACCAATGACTCACAATCTTTTCTGATACTTGATCTGCTTCATGTGTTATCATACTAAGAACTAATCTTAATTGTACATCTGTAATTCTTAAAGAATTTATGCTGGATATAAGAGATATCCAGAAAATGTGTACTTGGAGAGTAATGAAAAAGGACATACCAAAATAAATGAAAAATGAGTTGAGGAGAAGAGTGATAAGTTGCATGTTGTAAGTGAAATAACTACGCGTAAAGGAATGGAAATGTTATTACACTGAATGAATTAAGATGGGGGTCTAGATCTAGATCGCCTAGAAAGGAGGAGGTCTAGATTTCTTACCTGTTCTCTATTTGTAGGAGCGAGGGAAAGCCACACAAAACTGGACTTATTTTTTTTTGGTATAAACTTGTATGCACTCAATTACCTTCTTGTCATCATTCTCCCTTTTCATGTTTTCTTGCCATTATATTTTTCTTCTCATTTCATTTTACTAGGCAGATACCGTATCGAAAAAATCCTCCAATCCTACCTCATTTGCTTAATGACTCCATCTTTATCAACCTTTTTACAACATTTATGCTGCTATTATGCATATCTTATGCATCATATATGTTTATAACAATCGTTCGAACCAAATTAAAGAAAGTCGAAGTATTAATTTCTTTTTGGTTGATTTGTACTATACTACAACATCGTATGATTCATTACGAAAATAACTTTCATATAACACTGACATATTTTCTAACCACTCATCAACAAAACTATCAAATTGTAAGTACTATTCATACCAAAATTTTTTTTCATTTCAATTTTAGCCTATTCACTTCAAATTAATATTGTGTAAGCGCACATATCTACTTCAAATTTGTTGTACGTTACGATCTTTAAGTCGTTTTTAATGGATCTTCTTATGCATAATTTTAAATCTTAATGTCACAATTTCTTGATTGGTTTTATAGCCTAACTTCGAAGTTCGTATTTTTTTTTTGGAAACCTTCAGATATAGCTAATGAGATGAGAAAAGTTCCTAAATTCAGGAAATTTTTTAATCCAATATGTGCACATCTAAGTTTAATTTTATAAGTACCGGACACCTCAATTTTCTCAATAAGTTTGCAAAGAAATAATTAGATCATATACGACGTTATCTGGAAACTTTATAATGCAGTCATTCAGTTTCCAAAATGAGAAAGAAAGAGATCAAACTTCATAATTCGAGTCAGCAGATCCCAAAATCTATTTATAATTAGATGATATTTTGAATGAAAAAATAAATAGAGAGAGCAAAGTGATAATTCTGAATCATTAAGAGGATGAAATCACATATCACAAGGTTACGCCCAGATTATTAGTATCACCAAATTTTTTTTTTAGCATCTGCAGCTGAAAACATGTATTTTGAATTTATGCCTGCTGTATAACACATGACATGGCATTCTGGAAAGATGAGCTTTGAATCTTAGAACAAATTTATGTTGTTGACCCTAAATACGATCTTTGAAATACAACGTTTAGAAACCCCCAGCACATAATTTACATTCAGATTTTTTTTTCTTAATTGATAACAACAATCATACGAAATAAGGATTATTGCTTAGATTTTTGAATGGTACTCATTATGGGAAAACAAATCAGTTTAAGCAAAAATTCAAAAATAGTGGACAGTCTCGAAATATGGTACGTGTGGCGGATTGGAATATTTAAAAACACTGATGGTAGGCTGACTACTATTTTTAGAGTACTTCTTTACATTTCACACTTCAGCTGAAAATAGTTATTTGATTGACCCTGAATTATATCTTTAAAGTGTCTTTTCAAATATGACCAGGCATTGTAGACGTCACACTGATAACTAAATCATTTAAAATATATAGAAATTTCTATTTTTTACGATTATTTCACATGCTCTTCGGAATTGAAAAATTTTAAAAGATTTAAGGATGTGAAGTTTGTTGCACCGTCTCCTTCCTTTATTTTTTGTTATTGCTTCTTCAGTTATTATCTGCTAGATTTACTCAGTCAAAATCTTCCGAAAACAATTCAACATTTTCGCTAAAACTGTCAACTTGTTGAGTATGAACCTTCCTAAGCATTGCCATTCTACTTCATCGGCTCAACTCTAACAACTACTCTGTGTGTAATCAATCAATCGACTTGATATTTAACCACTTTCAGTTCAAATTAATGATCTACTTCAAAACAGGATAATTATGTGTGCAATTTAGTTTTTGAAATTTTATACATATGCTACACAAATCATGTCCGTACTTCGCAAAGAACTCTCACTCAGTCCAGTTTTGCATAACTGGTTTTCGGAAAATCAGAAACAAAACAAGAAGACTAGAACTTTCTGCTTCTGCAAGTTAGACACTTGTCTGTAAACAGGTTATTGATTCTGTTGCGCGATCCGTTTTCTACATCCTGAACTTCCAACTAACATGGATTACGCCACACCACAGCATTGCTGTTTAAATAAACGCCTTTATAAATTAAGGTCCACAAAAAATGGCACAATGGATCAGTTAAATTTCAGAACTTATTCACTTTCAGAAGTCAAGTCGGTACCTTTGGTAAGGTGGACAGTAGGAAACCATAATCGGAATAAACTTACCAAATGTTTACCAGATACCTTAATTATAAAATCTGATATGAAATAAGCTGACTTATTGAATTGCATATTTTTCAATCAGCGATTTCTCTGTTCAGTACTTCCTGTTCCTGTTTTCCTCTCCTTCCCTCCCACTTGCCAATAATCTTTTTTCAAAAAAAAAAAAAAAAAACATTCGCTTGAAAAAAAACTTTTCTGAATCCTTATGGAAAAGTTTTGAAATATCCTTTTAGACGACATTAACAAAAAACTTTACTGAGTCATCACCATCGATTAAATATTTTTATTCCAATGGAACAGAATTCATAACTCATATAAATAAAATCCTACGTCTACCAGCAAATATAATCAATTGTAAACATCGTTTCTTAAAAATTGAAATGATGGAATTCGCAAATTCATTTTTTTAAACCGATTATTGCAAAAAACTTAATAAATCATTCCTCTTTTTGTTGTCCACTATAGGTAAGGATGCCAGTACCTTTACCAATAAGATATTCCAGTTTTATATTGAGCATCAAAAAATCCAACAAAAAATCGGCGTTGCTTTTACATCGATATGCCTTATAAGGCTCTAGAACTTTTTTAATTGCCGCTGTTGCTTCGATCAAATGGTAATGAGGAATTTTTGTGAAGAAGAAATGATGGGCCACGTGCCCTGAAAATGATAAATCATTAACATTAACATAAAATATTAAAACAAATTAATGGTTTGTGATTTAAAACAGAACTTTTTCGCCAGCTTCCTCCAACACCTTTAAATGGTTTAAGCATTCACTTTCTTTTTGAAGAAAAAATTCCTTCTTAAAAATATATTCTTATATGGAACTATAATATCCACCGACAACTAGTTGCTCTTTTTCACTTTCTTTAATCTGAAGATTAACACTGAAAAACTAATACCATCAGTGATATGATGCAGCAATGTATCAATACCAAAACCGTACATTCGATCGATGGTTTGTACTTGCCCCATCACATAACTCCAGTAGCCTTCCTCATAAACCTAAACGAAAATACAAAAACCTTGATAAACTTAAAAAGGATTCACCACAGCAGTATAAAAACGATTTAACTGCGCAATACTGGATAGCTGACTTATAATCCACTCCATATCATAACCTTTCCTCAGCTTTTGCTGTAATTATTTTCTCGTTCTTGAATAGAATCCCTTTAAACTGAGATTTCGACTTTTTTGTAATGGCTTCTTCCTTGAGTGTCCTAACCGCTGTCGTGAGTGTAGACGAGAGAAAAAGAAAAAACTTAAAACATTAAAAAGCAGAATACCATATTGAAGAAGTAATTCCAAGGTTTTAAACTTTGATTCATTATATGATAGGAAATATCATTTGCCATATTTACTTTATGATTTCAAAAAAAGAGATACATAACGAATCAAGAGAACTTCTAATTTTAAGTGATTAAAAAAAGGGCTAAAAAAAGTCTAAGATATACCTCTATACTATAATCGTTGTGTTGCAAATAAGTTATGACAACAAGCCAGTAACCTTGAAACAACAGCGGAATGTAATAATACTTGATGAATGTGAACCAGCTGTTATTACATATAACAAAGGCCACCTGGAATATTTCTTAAGTTGTTGGCAGGAATATTTACTAAGTTTTTGATATATTAAATTCAAAAAAGATGAGAAGTCAATACATCTTATAAAAAAATCACTTCCTAGAACGCATTTCCGATGTATTTGTCACATATTTTTAATGATAATTAACTAACCACAGCACAAAATAAACATGCTAAACCACTAATAACACATTCCACTCGTTCACGATTGGTGTTAAAAAGTTTACTATAAGGCCAAAAGTGGCTACCGTCTGGTAAACCGACCATTGTATAAATCGGACTCCACCTAGAAATGTTTTTTTTTTTTGAAAAAATGACGTTATATTAAACGAACACCTCTCGCTATGGTAAAAAAAAGCGTCCTCATTCCATTTGTCAGCAGATGAAAAGCAGAAGGCTTTAGTATAAGGTGCTTTTATGGGATTTTTTACATTTACTTGAACATCCTGCATCAGCCAAATCCAGAAATACAACATTTAACCAACCGAATAAAACCGGAAAGTGGGATCTTTGAAAAATTGCGCGTTATCCAACCACGTGTCATAAAATCTTTTTCGAGCACCCAAGGATGTCCCTAAATTTTAAATAAATTTGAAACAAGCAACCTCTAACATTAATCAAAAAATTAGAAAAAAAGCCACCCATTACTGAATAATAACTATCATATTTGAACACATTAGAATATTTGACACAAGTGAACAAATTTGATATTAACAGAAGAAATCAAAATACCATGTCATTGTTAATATGAGAAGTGTACTGATGATGTCGTCTGTGCGACTTTTGCCAGGGCCAATAAGGTGCCAAAAGTGGAGCATGAGCAATATGTCCAAAAAGATCGTTGACCCAAGTATATTCAGAGAAGGTACCATGACCGCAATCATGACCAATCACAAACAGTGACGATCCAAACATTCCCATAAAACAATACCTAAAATTTATCATTTGCCATACGCATTTCAATATACATTTGTTAGAGTGCCTCAGTAAAATGCTCAACATCAATATGTTCATTTTTTTGTAGCAAATCTTACATTGTTATTTTGCAGTTATGCGAACCGAAGAAAATATGAACATATCTTACCATATAAACAGCCCGTAAATCCCAAATGATTCGAATGCATCAACAAATCTGTATAAACCGTACAATATTACGAAATCGAGAACAAGATAAAATAGCGATTTCAACAGAGGCCTTTCGAAACATGATGGCGGTACCGCACGTCTTATTTCTTCAAACGATGGCAAATTCGGTTTTGGCCGCTTAAAAATCGAAAACAGTAACAAGCCAATAAATCACTTAAAAAATGGATTGATGAAAGCAATGCACCTATTCTCACGATTGCCATGCGTACTTTCAATTTCAGATGTCAACTCCACTTCAAGAAGCTGTTACAAGTCTCTTCTAATCTCCTTTAGTCAGAACTTATAACGTCCTTTATGCACACCAACTTTCCAAGCAGTCTTTTCCAGATAGTATTCAGCAACAAGTGACATCCATTAGTTGCTAACAAAGAAAACAATATAATTTCATCCATGCTACATTCCGAAGTCTACTTACTGAATAAAAGAACAAAATTTAACACGATTTTCAAAATTCAATAGTAATAGATCATTTATGCAGCAGTTCCACAATGAATTTTTTTAAACGAAGCTCTAGTACTGTAACTTGAGTATGAATGAAATTCAGCTCTTATTTTATTTACTGGTGACAAAACAGAGGTGAGAAACTGAAAAGGTTAACGAATACACCCTCAAACGACTTTCGTAAATATGCAATAAGAAAGTGTACATAGACACTTTTTCCATATCAAATTGCTGCATAAACCCGTGTGTCCTTCTTGCAGATTTTTTTTCAATATATATATTTTGAATCAAAATATCATCTTTTCTTCCGTGTTCAAAGATACAATACTTTTGCAATTTCATTCACTTCGAATTTCTTCACTAACAAAAGATGAGAGGAGCTGCCTCGAGTAAAACCATTTGTTGCAAAACATATATCTTTCAGGACGCATTTGGAACTCGACAACTCTCGAGATTGCAATAGTAATTTATGCGGTCTACTAATAAAACAATCTTTCCAGAAAAACAATCTCAAACTTTGTATGCTTCAAGATGTGCGCTAGTAAAGATGAATTTCAGGACGTCATCTTTCCCGAATGAAAACTACATGAATAAGGCGACAAAAACTATATGCTGCAAGTTGTGCACTTCAGATTGACAATGAAGCGGCAATTTTTTATTAAAACTTATTAAAACGATAGCAGCGAAGTTCACTGCCCAAAATTTCACCGTTTCGAACAAACAATCTAGCAGAACTAAGTGGTCCCATAATCCGAAGTTATTAGCGTAACCATACAAGGCTACGTAATGCAAATCCGGCTATATTAGAATCAGTAGTTTGAACTGTGACTTACATCAATACCACTTTATTCGCCCTAATGTCACGTGTGCATGAAAATCAGGAAATTCCACCGAGTGCAGCACCCTAGATTCCACATCCTCCAATAGTTTCAGCAAACCGAGTAGAAGGAACTGAACACATACGGAAAAGTACAGAATACCAAGTTACACACGTATGTAATTTGCAAATATTCACTAAACATAGCAACAAAAATGCATAAAATTTTGTCCCAATCGACTAAAAAAGAGATATTCGGTTGGACAAGAATAGGAGTGGATAGGTATCAAATTCGGTAATAGACTCTGGAGATATAAAAGTTTTATATTTAATGAAATATCCAAATGTACTAAACACTCTATCAAACATATCAATAAACATCATTATGTGATACTTACTTGGGTTGTCGTCATCGTCGTCGTTGTTGTCGCTGCAGTAGCACATACCACACCGCCCACCATTTCCATCCTTTCTGCAATCACAAATAGCTTTGTTAAACCAGGCAAGTCTATCTGAGCTGCTTGTTTATTGTACTGTGGTCTTTGATCGTTACTCTCCGTATCATGCCTTCTCACTCTCCATCTCCCACATTCACTTTCTTCTCTTTTATAATCTCTCGCTTCCTTCTTCGTACGTCACTTCAATGATCGTTGAAATTTTACGTTAGGACAATCTTGGCTCACTGGATTTGATACTGTTTCAGTTAGTTTCTTCTGTTCTCCACTTATTTTATTGCAACTATGTTCTCCACTTATTTTATTGCAACTATGTTCTCCACTTATTTTATTGCAACTTCTGTTCTCCACTTATTTTATTGCAACAAATAATCATTAAAATTTATTTGACTATCCTTACTCAATTTTGCAATAAAAAATGAATAAAAACAGAATAATAGCACCAACAAAGAGAAAGCAAAAAATTTTTAATGTCTTTCCTGATTTAATAATTTTTCACTTTGTACAATATAATATAAAAAGTATCTTGCCTCATCAACAAGTGCTTTTAGAATGGAAAGTCGCTAAATGCAAATTTAAATTTTTAAAAATGGAAACGTACATCTGGTTCACAAGTTTAGAATAAGTAGCTTCAGTATTCCCGATGTTAAAGAATGAACTACGAGTGTTCGATATGAGGCTCTATCATTCATTACTTAGTGAACAAGAGATATTTCATAAATGTATAACGAGATGAAAAGAGCTGGAAATGAAATCATGGCACTAAAATTAATCTTAAAATTTCAACATGAAATTTATAACCGCAAAAGATAAGGCTGTTCTGGCATGGGTTTATCCTCAAATAGTGAAGCTATTACATTTACTGATTGCAAGTCATAGATTTCCTGTGCAAGAAGAAAATATGCAGAAGGAATAAAATATGCCATATCGTTAAAGCTACAGAAAAAAAGAGGAAAATATTCTATTTTTCACTGAAATACGAACGAATATAGCTTCCGCGAACTGGTAAGAAACAGCACATATTATTAAAAAAACATACCTTCAAAGTTGAGAAATACCTAAAAATCCTATTTATGGAGTATTTTCGTATACATACTCATACCCGATGAATCGTTATCTCATGGAAAGTTACTTTTTTTCTTCTTTGGAATCATTTATTATCCATACTATTCAAAATAGCTTGGTTACTGCCAGCGGTTCATACTTTTGGTGTTCACGTGGGTTGTAATCAGCAGCTTCTGAACGAAAATTCATCGTGAATTTCTTGATCTGATATCCAAGCCTTGTTAAACGACAATAACTGTTAATATAACCTTCCTCTGTATAATTAATTGGACAAAAGGCTCAACTGAGAGATAAGAAATTATCCAAAATTTATATAAAAACACATATTTGTATAATATTAAGATAAACTGTCTAATCTGTTCAGATTCAATTCTGAATAGTGGCGGCCCTCTGTGAGTATCTTTATCCTTTACATGAAATATAAGAACTACCAATTTCTTTTGCCTATCTGACGAATGTCATAACCAATTTATTCACAGGAAATTACATACCAGTCATAATCTGTGCACAAGCCCAGAAGAATAGCAAACATTATATAAAAATTCCGCTTTAATCCCTTCGCTAATTTTGGATGAATCCTTGGTCGTGAGTGAAAAATAGTATTCGAGAATTGCCAGTAACCTCGACCCACTTTTCTATCGGTATAATGCATTGGATCCTCCCGTTTGTTGCCTGTATAAGTTTTGTTTTACATGGAAAATCACTGGTAACAACCTTTATGAGTAAATAAAAGTACTTCACAACTTATAAGAATGGACTTGCTGAATCATGAAACCAAAAATTAATTAGAAAAACAAGGATATAACTTAACCAAAAATCGTATATTTTGACGGATGATAATCATCTTCTGGTTTCTTAATCTCATTCAGCGATGGAATACCGCTTTCAAGCTTCCTAAAAGATATGTCAACTGGTAGTAACCTGAATAAACTTCTACGTGGCGCCTTTAACATTCCTGCAAAATAACATATTAATTTATCCGAAAAAAGCAAAGTAACAAGAAAATGATAGTAAACAGAAATGGTATGTATTGTTATTGTGAATATTTGTGGAATTTGAAAAATGGTGATGGAATGTTACCCAAAAGACAGATTTCGAAAAATGATTACCATCTGTTCCATCAATTTTTAAAATTCTAAAAGTCATTAATGTATACAACCAGTTGAAATGTCTCCTGTTAATTACTAATCTAAAATAATTGCTCGAGCTTTTATATTATTTTGAAAACAGATACTCAATAATGGATAACCACAGTTATTAATGAACTTCAACAAATGAATCCCAAAACCAATTCGTTCTGTTAAAAACAAATGTTCAAAAAAGATATAGCGAAAATCGTAATCGTTTGATGGAACATGATGAGAACAAGAATTTCATACTTTGTGGTATGCAATGCAGTGTCACGAGATTGTCCAGTTTTCGGAGCGGGTCTTGATGCAATGTGAGTTTTGAAGTGTTATAATTGTGGAGCATACGTGTATGTAAGCACTGTACGTACTAACAAAGAATCAGTGATAAGTGACTGAATTAAGGTTTCAATCAATAATGGGAAAAAGGAAACAGATGCGCTGATATATATAAGTTTTAGACTTTTTAGTAAAAACGTATGTCCTCGAAATGGTTGCCGCGTTATATGGAAAATCCTTTTCAAAAGAATCCAAAGAAAGGAGCTCAGTCTGTAAGTAATTTCAGTGGCTGCGTTTCTTCGTTGATCACACTATTTGACCTCAAAATTTAAGGAAGAGTAGTCTGTAGCAGAATATGTCGACTTAAGCTTCTTTTGCGCAATTAATTTATAGACTTTTAAGTGGCATTAAGGTGTGAGAAATTTGCGAATGTGAACTATTTCGCAAAACAGTGTTGAGATTCCTTGGGTACTATATGATCTGAGCGACATATTCATCATGCATAACTGGTGGCTTCCTATGGATGCAGTTAAATTCAGTTAGCTAAATTCAGTCACTTGTTTCAGGTCGCGAAGACATGGTTGGAAAATGAAGCGGGACAGCTTTTGAAGAAAATAATGAACAGATCTTCGGATGACGATGATTTGCATGGAGGCGCATACACCGGTGAAGCGGGTATTGCATATGCTTTGTTAAGAGCTTCTTCATCATCCTTTAACCACAGTCGAGAGGAATCAATGAAATATGGAAGACGCATACTTATGCGGCATTTGGAAGCTGTTAGAAAAGTTCATTTTAAACATTTATTGCAGAAGACGGTCTTTTAACAGTCGCTTTGATGCTATCGATTGGTTTAGTGAATACGGCAGGTGTATTTTAAGTGAACATGGTGGGTGTATTTTAGATGAACGAAATGAGAAAGGGACGTTTAAAGTATAACTTTTGCATGGAAGTCATACTTTAATGATAAAGAGTGAAGATAGATTGAACCAGGTGAGTAAGCGTGAGCGATACTGAGACTGTTAGTCGTTTTGTCTCTTATCTTTTTAACAGACATATTCTCTAGCAAGGTGATTTAACTCTAGCTTATAACTTCAGTCGGCCTTAAAGGTAAATATTTTAGCAATGTGGAGATTTATGAAGCTGTTAAGTACCGGCTTTTAGAGCTTATGGTTCATAATTTTCAGTGTTCGTTGCGATTTTTCAGTGGTGACTCATGAAAGCTTTCTGTAACTTGTTACTCTGATTACAGAATAAATCAAACCGAGAAACATGTTATTTGTTGGGATCATTAAGTATTTACGTGGTCTACATACTATACGAAAAAACAAGCGAAAGAAGCAAACAGTTGATTGACCGTATTATTGAGATCGGCCATCTTATAGCCAGCAGTGATGTACTTGGTAATGGAGATGACGAACTGCTTGCTGGGCGCGTCGGTTTCCTCGCTGCCGTCATCACTCTTAGGTTTGCTGTCTTTTTCTGTTGTAGTTTTCTTATACCCCTTTGGTTTCTCTAACTTAAAACCGCTAATTATTATAAACTATTTAATTTCCAGGCAACATATGGATCATGGAGTCATTCCTGACGTATGTGTTGGAAACGTTGTAAATAAAGTAATTGCTTCTGGTAGATCTTATGCGACTTCGAAACAGTTTAAGGTGCCGTTAATGTATCATTATCATGGGCGTCATTACCTGGGTGCAGCCCATGGTCTTATGGGCATCCTGCAGATGTTACTTTGGTAAAAGCAATTGTATAATTTCTATCAACGTATATCATTTGGAATCCAAATTAAACCGTCTGCTTATTCCTAGAACTGTTTGATTATTTGGTGTAGCGCGCATTTCCTGATATTGATGCATATAACTAACGCGACTGAGCATCGACTTCCATTAGAAGACTTATGGTCACTATCCGTTTGATGAAGCTTTTGACAAAGAAATCTTTTTTTTGCTTTTCCTTGTGAAAAAAATGATCACAAGGTAGTTTTTAAATCTTTGCTTCCAGTTACTTAAAAGTATATACCCTCTTTGCAGCTTCGTTGAATTTTTGGATGAGGAGGCAAAATCCGATGTCTTGAAAACAGTGGATTGGATTGTATCACTGCAGTTAAAAAATGGTAACATTCCGGCAAAAGTAGAAGAGGGAGGACTCGATCGAGGTGAAAATGAACTGGTTCATTGGTGTCATGGTGCGACTGGTGCTGTTCATTTGATGGTTGTTGCGTATTTACGAACCTGCAACGAGAAATATCTAAAAGTTAGTTTACTTAGGTATTTTGCTTGTGTCCTTATGCATCAAATTACTTAAATCAGAAAAGTTCAGCAGTCTCAGCAGCGGTGATTTCTTATGAATATATTTTATTAAATCGTTATAACAAGTTGGACTTCTGTAAATGTAACATGTCCGGATTGTTTTTTTGTTTTTGTTTTAAACTGTAGCTACAATTTATTCCTAACTGATATGGATCTTATCATTCTTAAATAACTCTGTGCAGCAGTTTTTCCCGAATTATGGAAATGAAATTTCAGAGTGCAGATGCAGCGCTGAATCTTATTTGGCAGAAGGGTATCTTGATGAAAGGGCCGGGGATATGTCATGGTGCTGCTGGCAGTGGTTATGCTTTCCTATTATTTCACCGACTTACCAATGAACAGGTTCGTTTTTTTGGTCGAAAACATGACTGACATATATGCAAGAGTTTACAGGTTTCGAACAACTACATATTTTTGTTTTCGCTAACGGCTATTTTTAAAATTATATTGACTTCTTGTGTTTTTAATTGAGAATTACTGTAACATATAAATAACTCATTTTAAGTAGATTGTTGAAGTAAACTAACAAAGGTATTGTACTAGTAGATGATCTGAACGCAAAATTCTTTGCAAATTTTTGCGTTGCACTGTATTAATTTCCTTTTCAGCGGTACCTGGATTGCGCTCGCTGTATTGCGAAAGCTTTTTGTAGTGAAGACTTCAGACGAAGGGCTCGGACACCTGACCGACCGTATAGCTTATTCGAAGGGATAAGTGGAACTTTATGTTTTATGTGTGACTTGTTGGAACCACATAAAACGCAATTTCCTCTTGTACCTATACCTTTTTCCTGACTGCTTTTATTGTGTCACTGTTCTTTGTCTATTACGCCTATTAAAAAGATATTCTGAAAAAAGTATCACCGATATTGTGTCAGTTGTTTCTTAATAATAAATTTTGCTTTGTAAAGTTTTTTGTCATTGTGGTGTTTTATGATAATACCGCAGCAGTTTCCTGTTTAAAGTGATTTTTATAGCAAGCATCTAGAATTTGATATGCATCAGAATGAATTTGAAGGTGGAATAAAGGAGGTAGGTTTAATAAAAAATTTGCGTAACGATACGTTGGAAGTGGGTGCGAGAAATGTGCTTCTCACGTGTGTTTACAGTTCGGGAAGTGGACAAGACAGTAAAACCATGTTTCCTGTTGTGCATAGACGATATTTTGACAATCCATATTTAACCAATAGCGAAGCTCAGTCGTTGAAGGTATGTTCATCCAGTAGTTCAAGGTGCACTGAATATTTAAATTTGTAGTGTGTTGCCTTTTTGTTGCAAATTCGGAAGTGATGCAGTTTTTTTTATGAATGCAAATTGCACAGTATACTGGCTCCATGATGTCTGAATAATTTATTTAGCTGATGTTTTCCATGCTTTAGTACATTCTGTTTCATGGCTATTTTCAAAATCATGAACTGGTTTTACTGACTTGGAGGTGACTGAACAAACCCTGAAACAAGAGGCTTCGAATATCGCGGAAGAGATCATGAAACGGAGACACAATTCGGATGATTACGATGGAGGAGCCTACGTCGGAGTTGCAGGTGATGGGTACAGCGTGCTGTACGCCTCGCGACTTTTGCCAGAGAAGGCAGAACAGTATGCAAACTTCTGTAATAAAGTGGTAGAGAAGCAGTTAAAGCAAATCAAGGTTCTATTTATTATGTTTTTTTCCCAGCACTAATAAAAAAGCCTAATGATAATAATTGCTTTCTTACTTATTTGCTGTTATACCATTTGGTTGTTAATATGTTTGTAGTGATAGCAAGGATTAGTCTGAAAACTGCTGGAAAAGACTTTAAATTTTAACTGGCATTCATATGGTTGGTGAGACTGCCATCTTAGACTGCCACTTTAGTTAATTAGTTTTTTTATGTGGTGACACAGTGAGTAAAGTATTTCGGTACTCTTTCATATAGAAAAATCATCTCACCAAGTTGGTTATATTAGGTTTTTTTTACAACAGAGTGGACATCGCAAGGAAGGACAGTATTTGCTTGGTTCACTTGGGATATATGTCATCAAAGCCATATTGGACTATGAAATGAAGAAGTTTGTGAATACAACTGTCATCGATAAAATAGCATCTTTGATTGATGTGATATGTGCTAAGGATTATTTACCTAACGGTGCAGATGAAATGCTTGTTGGCAGAGCTGGTTTTCTAGCAGCAATTTTAACTTTAAGGTTATATTAAACATACTAACAGAATTATCAATTTGAATAAAAGATCGAGAATATTATATTCAAATAAGAAATTCCGGATTTTCGCTTAATTCATGCATTTCTTTCCTTATGTTTATATTAGTTTTAAGACTTGAATTTTCTTCTTTTTCAGAATGCGTTTGCATCATGACATCATATCTAATTCACATATTAAAAAGGTGATTGATTGCATAATCGATTCTGGCCGTCGTTATGCTAAACGATACAAATCTCGAGCACCATTAATGTATCAGTATTATAATGTCGAATATCTCGGTGCTGCTCATGGTTTGATGGGCATTCTACAAATGTTGCTTAGGTAAAAAGGGATACCTATCTTTTATCAATACGCATTATTTATGAAATTTTGTTGTTGGTATTCAATTTTTCTTTTGCAACAATGTGTTCTGTTAGTATGAATAACTAGTTTTTCTGAAATAATTTTTGAAAATGCATTCAGAATAATAATTATAGTTTTTCTGATCTTCTGGATAAAGCAGCATTAAGAGATGTTGAAAATACATTGGATTGGCTTCTGGAAATACAGACAGAAAATGGTAATTTTGCTCCAAGTGTTGACGAGATCGGCATAAATCGTGGATCCAACGAACTTGTGCATTGGTGTCATGGCGCGACTGGAGCTGTTCATTTAATGATTGTTGCTTATTTATGCACAAAGAAAGTTAAATTCTTAGAGGTATGTCGTTCTTTGTATTTCTTGTTTGTTTTTTCCTTTTTAATGATCTGTTCAGTAATGCAATACAAATGATTATTTTCTTAGATCCGTAACGTGTAATCTTTTCCTCAACCATAATTTTTCATAAGTATTCATTTCCAGTTTCCATTCACTCTTGCTAATGAACTATTTTTCAATATCTAATTTGGCTAGTAGACAACCTTAGCAACAACTCAATCATTTAAGATACTACTGTATGTATGCATTTAAAAAACTGATTTTTATCTAATAAGATTCTTTTGTTTCTTCAATATTACCTGTATTATCAGATAGAGCTGACCAAACGCAATTTTGATTTTTGTCGGAAAACCGTATTGGAGCCTCATCGGTAAAATGTTGTCGAAGAAAGCAAAAGATCTTAATATAAATTTCAATTCGTATTCAGGCTTTACTATTATTAAGAGCAGGGAATTGTTTAAAAACACATTTAAAATGGAAATTGGTCTGCAAATAAATAAAAATTTAATTCATTCCATCTTTCAATTTCTTCATTTGCATGGAATGTTCTTGCTATGTTTCTCTTATGAAACCAAGCATGTTTGGCACTGAGGATGTTTCAGGCAGCTGAAAAAGCGCTTGATCTTATTTGGAAACGAGGTGTTCTGCGTAAAGGACCGGGAATTTGTCATGGTGTTGCAGGTGGTGGTTATGCGTTCCTACTTTATTATCGTTTGACTCAGAAAACTGTAAGTTTTAACTGCATATGGATTTTGATTAAATAAAGCCTTTGCATTAACAAAGACAGCATATGGCGCGGTATTTGATGTCAATTTTTTTCTTTTGGGAAGACTGCGCGATTCCTTATACTCTAATTGTGCAATAGTTCCGTCTTGTCAAGTGGTGCTTTTTTTCAGAAGTATCTCGAATATGCGCTATGTTTTGCTCAAATCGCATGCGATCAGAATTTCAGAAAGCATGCCCGAACACCAGATAGTCTATACAGTTTATTTGAAGGCATTGGTGGTTTGTTATGCTTTCTCGTCGATGTTTCAAATCCATCAGTAGCGCAGTTTCCTTTAATTCCAATCACATTCGAATAAATATTCTTTCTGCATTCGTGTGCTTGATGAGCTATGTAAATGTATTGATATATTTTTGCTAAGATACGCAATTTACTGTAATTTTATTTGTATGGTCGTTTTCAAACTGACAAATTATGAATATAACAATATAAAAAGATTTTTCTATAACTTATTTTGTTTCGATTTACTTCTTGCTTTACTTCATGCTAGAAATTAAATGGAATTAACGCAAATGTAGAAAATAAGTTATAGAAAAGCGTATCTAGGGAGCAAAGTGTATCTTGGGAAAGCAGGAAAGTTTTAACTTTATTTTCGCCGGAATGTTTGTGACATCTTTTCATCATGAAATAATTACTTAGAAAAATCTCTAAAATATGATGTAAACTAAATGTAGAAGTAATAAGCTTCTGAACTTTCGGCTTGTATATAGTAAAAACAATTCCATAATTTGTGTTGCTCAAATTGTTTCTGATTCATAGGTCATCCACAAAATATAAAATGCTACGGTGCATTTGAATCGTTCGATGTTTCATTTATTCCCACCATTTCAGTGTTTCAGTAATCGTGTTGAAAGTTTCGTGGATGAGAAAGGGTTCCATATTTCATTGTCATTATTAATCATCGTCACCCTCATGAACGGAAGCGGCAGTAGGGCTACCAATTTTTTTATTGTTGTCCTCAAGAGACAAGCATGTCGTAACACTTACTATCTTTTGCAATTTCCAGGCACTTTTGATGATTATGAAAAGGCGGCAAGAGCAGCACATAGACAAAATACGATAATGGGACTAATACTAGTATGCAAATCACACAGCATGTCGTCTGCCCTTTGCAATGCCATAGAAGCCGGTGTTCCCGTGTGTTCATGTCGTCAATTTATCTACATTGACACTGTTTTATCCTCATGCACTTTCTCACAGTCTAATGACTTTCAAAATGAGCTAATCCGAAGTCAAAACTACGTTTTTCTTTTAACACCCACAGTTCCTTTTCCTTTACTGTATATTAAAAATTAGAGATTTCTTAACAGAATATGTTGTCTGGTAAAACCGCTGATAACTTCAGTTATATTAGTTATGAGGGCTAAGTGTCGCATTTAAACCAGGACAAATATTTGAAGCACTCAACTTTTACTTTTGTAAATTTAATGCTATGATTGGATAAAAAAGTCACTTCTGTTTTTACGAATTTAAAAAGAAAATTACTTTATGGCTGCAAAAAAAATGTATCGAAAAAATCATGAAATCTGTAAGCGAGGTGTAATCTCAATACAATTCGCATACGCATACTATATCCCTTTAGTATATCTTGAAGTATTTGAACCATCACCAATGATCTAATTTATCGCAGATAAGTCAATTTAAAAATTGTTACTAATTAGTTACTATAAATCGTATACCGATATCTTATCTGACTAAACTATCAGTGTGCTAATCGTAATATTGACACATATCTCACTTGATTTTTCATTAGAATCTTTCATTGAAAACTAGTCCGAAAAACTGTGATATATGCAGTTTACAAATTAGCAAAATTTCGAGCATCTTTAAGCTGAATGACGTTGCTTATTAGTGTGTTGCTTGCCGCAAACTAAGATGCAAATGATAACGATGATAATAATAATGGTAGTGGTAATAAGATTGGAGCCAGAATACATTCTCCCGCTGACGTATCTGTCATTCACAGTTGTCAATCAAATATGTTGTAGCAGTTGACTTCCCTTTCTCTATCTTTTTTCACATGTATTCTCTTTCTTTTTTCAACTATTTTTATTTCAGCAGTATATTTTGTCATGAGTGTAAACATCCTTTCTTTTCCAATACTTTCTAAAGTTTGTATATCACTCGCTAGTTCATTGAACAGGCATCATTCATGCTCGCCAAATTTGCGTATCTACTAAATTTATAAAATGTGAAGTCTGTTGCGAAATAGTTTAACTTAATTTCATTTTATTTCAAATAAATTGCTAAATCGACTTGGAATTAATTCCTGACATTTGTTTTAAGAACAGTTTTTTTTGCATGAATTTATGGGGCGGTCTTCTTGTATTCATTTTCTCAATTGCAAGGGACTTATTCAATTTTATTTTAAATTAGCATCTGTTTTAAGAAATTTATGTGTACAGTGATTTTACAGTAGTTTTCATTTTCATAACATCTAAACAGAACTTCAATTTCTGTAAGCCACATTTGTGTTAATTGAACTGATCCAATAAAATGATTTGATGATGATTGAACAAGAGCGATTATAAAAAAAACTACTGTTCCTTGGAATCGGATTCATTCATTATTATCCTTGAAATTGAAATGAGCCATGATATTTCAATGCTTATGCTTACAGTTAAAACTTGCTCATGAAGCGAAATGGAACAACGTAATTATCAGAAACTGCGTGAAGTTCTTTCCCTAGTTTCTTTACTTCCATTCTCCCACCACGTTATGATTCTATGATACAAATCGATAAAGATGATTGAAGAAAGTGGAATATAATCAAGCTAAATCAACAGAATGGCACACAATTTGTTTAGCATTCGAGATTATTATCAAAGTTGCATGTGTTGACAACAATTAGAAATAACAACTGTGTTTATTCTTTCTTGTACAATCCACATCTCCATATATAACGCTCATTTTTTAGTTTCAAAATTTCTTTGATCATTGAACACTTTTGATGCAATGTGTCTTATCAAAGCTATCGTAACGTATAAAATTGCATTGTTCTATTTGCACTGCCGAATTTTTTTTCAATTTACAGTTAGGATCTTTTGAATTTGATCAGTGAACGATGTGTTGGAAAAACAGGATGAGATGATAATTTTGATATGATTTGATGTTTTTATATTAATTATACTATAAGATAGAAATGATGAGAAATTTAGCTTTATTATATTTAATTTTCATGAAACGTATTTTTTAATATTCTTTATCAAAAAATCTGAAAATCTTGATGAATTGATATTGATTTGATTGAACAACCAAAAATCGGACGATATTTTAAAGTTATCCAGTTTTAAAAAATGAGAATATGTGAATTGATTCCAAAAATGCAAGCATCTTCAAGATAAAGTGTATTTAGCGAATATTGCAACAAAAATGAACAGCAGGGGTTGGATGACAACAACACTTCAAAGAATATGCCGACAATAACCATAATGTATTGCTTTTACTTTCCCGGTGAGCCTGTTTGCTGTTTCGCTTTAGTCAGTTTTAAATTAAAATAGCTATAACAGAAGTGAAGATTGATGGGAACAGAAAATAACAACGACCGTAACCATCTCTTGTAAATGGCGTACGTCAGCACATTGCAATTATGAACAGCGTAAATTAAACGTTTGGATTGTAAAATGATTAAGATGTTGTTCTGTTCATATGATTTACAATCAGCTGAGTGCATCCTCAGTTTATTATCACTCATTATCACTATAGTTGTCTTATTCTCAATTAATTAACATTGCATCTCGATACGATCTATTTCATCATTTTACGAGGATAATATATAACATGAAGACTATCAGAATTAAAAAAAAATTTTTCTTTATGATAAGATCGAAGATACTACAGCAGATTTGAAACAGTAAGAAAACATAATTGCATCCTGCACTGACTTGAAAATACTTTCGAATTAGGCAAATTGGAAAATAGCCTTATCTTTAAAAAAAAACAATTTCAATAAGCGACTAAAAATACACATCCAAAGTTTGTGCGATAATATAAATATTCTGTATTATCAATTCCACCAATTACAATCATACTTTTAAGGCTGTTTCCTAAAGTTAAAAGCTTAGGAGTAATCAAGTACCCATCAATCCGCAACTTCATCTTCAATCTATTTGTTTACTCATGTCTGCACTACTTATCGTACCGCGCTACACACACTTTCTAATGCAAAGAATTGAGCATTGTTATTTTTGCCAACAATATACAGCAGCTACTGGAAAAAAGTTGGTATTGGTTGGGTAGAAAAGAAGAAAGAGAGAACGATATGGTGAGATCAGCATAGCAGCTGTAGTTCATGCTAGGTCGGGAGAATCATAGAATAAACATGGATGATCAGAAGCTCCTTGACAGCGACACCACATTTGCAATACAACAAGCAGATTAGTTCTCTTTTGGAACTCTTTTATAATATACATTGAATTACATGCTAGGTTATTCACAACTGAATCTCAAACATTTATAAATCTGTTTTGAATAGGATATAAGGCAAACGGAAATACACACACAGTAAAACATAAATGAAGTAAGTAAAATAAAAGCTGGTACCAGAAAAGTATTGTCTCTAAAAAATCATTCAATAACTTAATGCATTTTTCAACTTAAATGTCAACGCTAGATATATTTTTATATTTGTTATTAATTTTCAAATTAAAAAATTTAATTTTTAAAACGACTTTTTTTTGAAACGTATGCATATTCCAAAGAATATGTTATGACTCAGAAATAAGAATAAATTATAAATATAACTGAAAATATAGTGTACAAAATAAGGTATGTTATATCATTGAATGAATACAATATTCTCTCTAACCAATCTCTTTTGTCGTGAAACAAATGGTGTCAGCAAATAGGTGCATTGGTTGCTCAATTTATTTACAGTATGATATGTCGCAAGTGATTGTTTAAGAGAAATAGGAAAAACAACAGAAATGAATAGAAATGAAACAACGTGAAATGGAATATTTTGAATGAAAAGATTAAAAAGACGAAAATGAAGTCTCTAAAACAAAAACAAATGACCCTGCAATATATAATGCTGAATTATTACTGGAAGATACGCTTGTCATTTCCCTCTTTAATGGATTAGCGCTGTCGAAAAGCGGCAGATGCCTATAACAAACTGTAAAAAAAAAATATATATATATATATATATGTACAAAACACGTGGATTTATACAAACAGACAGATGGAAACCCTATAATGAATTATCAAAGGAAATCAAAAACAATATATGTAATAATAGTAGAAGACAGGAGCAGGAAGTCATTAAACAAATCCTCTCAAAACCCACATGAATAGTCATTTAATTGCCTGTAATCCTAAAATATTACGGATTTCTGATCCGGTGCAGGCTAAGTCACTCCAGAATAGTGCTAAGTCCACTCTTATTTAAATCTTGTAAGATTATTACATTCCGAATTACTCATTATTTTCATAAAATTTTCATAAATTTTGTTCAAAAAAAGAAAGGAACTTCTGCAGGGATCCCTAAATTAATCAATCTTCTGTTTCTGCAATTTATGTTGCAAAATAATACCCAGTAAAATGCATATAACTTCACGTTTACAGTAGTCAGAATTGCAATTCTTCAGAAGTATTCACATTCTCCACAAATTATTTGCCGGAAGGTAGAAGATGAAAGGATCACACATTATCGATGATGTCTGTTTGCCAAATGTTCTATCACATTATATTGATGAAAATAATTTCGATTAGGTGTAATTAGTTCGGGAAATTTTATAAAATAGAATCCATACTAATCATAGCAGTAGAATGAAGAAAATTAAACGCGAAAAATGTCTGTCAGGAAACTATGAAAAATGTCTAACGAAAGGAATAGAGTAGTGGTGATATTGAAGTGTAAAAGGTATCGACCACCTATAAGATAAAAAGTGTAAAGTGAAGCTCTTCAATGACAACAGACAGACGTTTCATTCTTCTCGTCAGTTTGATTTAAAGTCTTTCCTTTTCAAGAGCAAAATTGAATCATCGTTAGGAAATTTAAGACGATTTTAAACTTCCGATTAATCTCATGAGTCTTATCAATCAATAGGACATCCGTTTGTCTTGTTATTAATGATGTTCCGGAAAGTCAAATCAAAAATTGAATTCAAGTCTACTTAATTTTTGAGAAGAATAAATAATGAATATACACTGCCATAGTATCAATCAGAATCTTTGATATAGATGAGAATCACTATGGAACACAACAATCCTTGAGTGACATAGTAAAAGCATACCGCCCTTAAAATGCGATACCTGCGCTGACTGCTACTATTTTGGCGGTCGGTAAAAAGCGATGAAAAACAATTATGCTGGAGACAAGTTCGTATTAAATAACAACTGTCTTTGCTTTCTGTAAATGTTCCCAACAACACTTTTAGCACCTCATATAATTAACCGAATAAATAAAGTGGCTCTCATGTCGTGGAACAATGAAGCAAACAATCATTCTCTTATGATTTTTCGAAATCCATTAAGGTTCAGTTTATGTGACAAATTATTTTTAATTTCAAACTTCAAAATTTGAAAAAAATATTAGCTTACGATTGTGATTGAAAAATTGCTCAAAATGACTTCATTAGCGTCTAAATATATCACAGACAAACGTGCATAGAATTTGTAGCAAATCGTTGATCTATTGCACGAAACAGAAATACAAAATTTGCAGTTGTTGAAGTTTACATAGCAATACAATATCAAGATGATCTGATTTCAAAAGATAACTCAAATCACCCAGAAAAAATTTTGCGATCTTTTGGCCTTAAACAAATCTTGATATGAATCTGAGAGGCTGAATTTACATATATATCCATATAATTCTGGTGAGAACTTCATTCACCACTTCAATTTGCCAAAATTGAGAGAGTTCGAATCTCTATATCAAAAATAAGCATAGAAAATTCCTGGAAAAACTGGTGCTGTGGCCTTGAGATGATATGTGCATATTATATAAATTGATATGCAAATAAGTGAGCTAGACATATTGTCTTTTTCTAATAGCTTAGCTGGAAAAACTGTAAGCAAAAAAATCTAATTTGTATGATCTTCTTCTATTAATAATAATATTGTTGACAGACAGAAAGAATTCAACAAGACATTTATTATAGAAATTTAATGAAGCATAAAGTAGCTTAAGCCACATTATATAAAAATATTAATGCACCGAGTGCTCAAATTATATCAAAATTGGCTAGAAGGGCAACTGAGCAACATCATTTTCTTTATATACATCTGATTTAAGGTATAGACCGGTAATTTGTTGCAACAAATTTGGAATGCAAAAAGTATTATAATGCGATATCTAAATCAACAGGAAGAAAACTGTTTAAATTTGTTACTAATTAATGAAATAATCTAGAGGACAGAAATAATTCTCATCGATGGAGTGAATAAATAAGACGGCATAACAACCGTTTCCGGAAGATTTTTTAGAAAACGAAATTGATTTATCCTGAGAATAGAAAAGAATCGAAATTATGAATTAAATGAAAAAATAGGAATTAACCCTTCAAATTAAATTGAGAGAACAGCACATCCAAAAATTTTTGGATATGGAAAACATTTTAGATGCAGGGAAGATATTATAAAATGAGGAATGTACATTAGAACCGAAAAAACATTTTAAAAATAGTGAAGCGATGATAAAATACATCTAGAAATGCTTTTTGCTATGATATCATTTACAGTATAACTTTTCTGCTAACTAACTCGATAGCTTGTTGCTTATGCTGATGTTGCTGTTGAGCAATGTATAAGCGCATCAAATCACCGCTTGATACGTACGGAAAGCCGACAGTACCAGCAGCCACTGCTGATGTAGCTGTAGCTGTAACTGCTGATGGATCTACTGCTGTTGCTGCAACGGCAGGTGCTGGTGCAAACTGCTGTGGCAGTTGTGCTCGAAGGACCGGCGCTGCAGCTGTTGTTAAAAACCGTGGATGATCTGGTAAAAAAGCACCCGGTAAAGTACGTGTTACGCCAACTGTTAGTGGCGGATATCCTGGGGCAGCAAGGAATGGAGGTAGTCGTGAACCTTGCTGATAAAACGGATTAAATAATGATGATGCTACAGTGCCATACTGTTTAAAAGCATCAAGGCGGGTTCGTGTTGTTGCGGAAGGTCGTCGTCGTAACTTACCCGTCGATCCACCAATAAATACTTCATCTTCACAAGAAGCATCTAACATCCAGTAATTACCTGAAATATCGCTTATTCAGAAAATACGGAAGATATTTAAATAGTGACGAAAATGTAGCATCTGTAGCACTCACTGTGTATTTGACAGTTTTTAGATCAAGTACACGGCAGAAATGATATTTCAATGATACTGTATTATGGACAAATTGAACGAATCAAAAGAATTAAAACTCAAATTATTCAGCGAAATGTTGGAAGCCGTTTCCGTAAAGGAATGAGCAAAGATAATTGCCACTTAATATTTACTGCCACTACTCTTTATCCGTAGCTGGACCGCCCTCCCAAAAAATGAAGATAGGAACTATTAGTAGCAATTACCTAGCAATCCAGCGCAAATTCTAACATAAAATATCATAATTTATAAAAACATTGACAAGCTATTAACAATTCACAGAGGTCAAAATATAAAGTGATGCTGTTTCACTGATAGATAAAATGAATAGCGCTACCTTTTCCAGGGTCATCATAACTCCTTGGTACTTTGACGAAACACTTATTAAGAGATAAATTATGCCTGATCGAATTTTGCCATCCTTGCTTATTGTCCCGATAGAATGGATAGTTTTTCATGATATAATCGTAAATCCCACTAAGGGTTAACCGTTTCTCTTTACTGCTTCGAATTGCCATCATTATCAATGCATTGTAGCTGAATGGAGGCTTCCCATTTTCATCCGACTACAATTTTGTAACATTTCAAATTATTATTTTCACAAAATACACTTTAAAACAAGTTTTCAAAAAAATTCACATTTACTATTTCATAAATTTATAAGAAATGGTGATCTGGGATAATCGTGATGATTTGAAATTTTGTTGACTTGATAGAATTTGTGGTGAAATGTTGACTAAATAATAATTTTAGAAAATAGTTCTAGAATTCTAAAATTAATTAATTCTAGCTTTATATTTTTTTGGCTTGCCAAATGATTAATCCTCATTTAATTATAATACAGAGAAATTTAATTTGTTTGACTAAAATAAAGTCGATTTTTCGAAAGTTTTTAAAAAGAAAGCATAATCAAAATTAGTAACTCTTATGAATCTTTAAAAACAACAGTGAGGTAATAAATGTTCGGTATAAGACTTTAAAATAAAAATAAATGCTTTACTTTTGAATAAGTGAATCCAGTTTTACATGATTGACATTTACATCATTCTAAACGATTTAAGAAACTACTTAAAGATTAAATCTTCTGGCTTAATGATATTCGATATTCTTCAAATCCTAAAACTGTTTGGAGTAATCTCGATCTGTATAAGAGCTCGTTCTTTTACCCTTTGCTTGATTATATATTTTTGGTAACATTTACATAATAGGATAAAAAGCGATGAAATCTATGGTGAATAAATATGAAATCCTTTAACAGAAAGTATAATCAGACGCAATCGGACACCAATCAATAATCATGGTTGTCAAGTTGTGACTTAGCAATGAGTGATAGGAGGAGAAGAAATGAAGTGTTCCCAAAAAAAAGAAAAGATGCGAAGTAATTTATAAAAAGAGCTACTATAGGTCAGGAACTAAATACAGCCTCAAAGTGTTATCGATGAAATTCGATAACGATATCAAATTGAAAAACTCAAGGAAATATTAGCACTACAATAATTTGACAAGACGATTAAGCTCGCATTAGATGAAAGATTAAATTGGATAAGGAAGAGAGGGAGGTGAAAGATAAGGGAGGTTAAATATGCAGAAACCTTAATAGGCGATCAAATTTATTACAGAAATGAAATTGAAACTCACTTTCTTGCTATCGGAGCCGCCATCGGATGCATTTTCTTCAATCCCTTCATCAACACCTTCCTCATCGTTTTTACTTTTCTCTTCCATAATAAATGCTACAAATTACCTATTATTACCTTCTTCTTTGCAAGTAAATGAGTGCGTCTAAGCCTGATTATATTTCCTACACTCACTTAAAATTTCTTCATATTTTACGTTTTTGAAGCGAGGAAGATCTTCTAATTTTGGTTACTGAATACAGAATGATAGTTAGCATGACTTACATTTTGAGCACGACGCTGGCCTTTCGCTGACAAGATCAGGGCATAGCTCCGAGATTTTAAATTTCGACATTCGTGGCGCAATGCTCGCCTTATTGTTTGCTGTGAGAATTACAAAGCTCGACGAAGTATGAGTAGTTTTGAAGGAAAAAGTAAACAAACAAATAAACAAACAGCTCGACAATCGGCACGGTATCACTCCGAGCACACAGAGATTTGATGATATCTCCTCGTCCCGGTCTCTGTGTGTGTATGCGTGTGCACTTCAGAGTGTCGTCTGTGTGTATGGACACACAAACACACACACACACACACACACACACACACACACACACACACACACACACGCACACACAGAGATACAACAAACAATATAATATAAATTGTTCAATGATTGGTTGTTGAGAAAATGTATTTCCTTTACAACAACATGTCATTTGGGGCGGGACGTATTTGAAACAAGTGGGTGGTGCAACGTCCAACGGTGCTCCAATTGCTTTCGCAGCAGGAAACGGTAGCAATGAGGAGGATAGAAAATGATTTTAAATGGTTATAATTGAATAGATAGAATTTGAATGGATTGAATTGATTGGAATCGAATTGCGTAATTGAGTAAAAAAATACTTGATAGATCAGATCTATCGTTGAAAACGACAAATTAGCTAGGCATCAACCTCATCTCTGTTTGTTGCATTGCTAAAATAATGCGTTCAGTAGACAAACAATTTCACCCACCTTCTTTTTTGTTTATTGCTTATTCACTCGTTAGTTTATTACTCGAATTACCTGTAGACTTACCTGTCACAGTGATACAATAAAAAAATTAATCAATAATTGTCTAAATTATTCGTTCGTTATCCATTATGTTTTCTACCTACTGTTTTCAAATGAAATCTTTCGGAATGAAAACTTTCACGGAAATAGCTATAAGAAAAAAAAGAAGTAGAAGGCAATGATTATCTCATATCAGGTCATCACTGTGTCGTATTAGGGATTGAATTAGTCTCATAGATTTCGAAAAATAAGGAAATATTAAGGATACACATAATCATTAAACTAGCATCAGCAAAACTGGTGTAAATCCTATATCGATGAAAAATTCCATTACAAATTTATTTTTATATAAAATAACTAGATCATGTTGCTCCACAAGATAAATATAGGCTTTGCAATAAGAGAGCGTGGAAATTTATGAATAATCCAAGATCAGAGTCAAAAATTGTTGAAGCAGAATAACCATCCAATTTGATGCACAATAATTCATTTTTTCAAAGCAAAATTTCTCAATCTCAATGATTGTATCGTGAAATACCAACCACTAATACTAATTTTTGATGTAATCATTAAAAAAAGCCTAAAAAACTGAAAAACAACGTCAAACAATAACGTAGTGATGAATTTTAATCAAGAAATTACATTTCTCATACTATGTAAAGTTGCTATTATTTCATCTTAGAAACAACAAGTAATACGAAGGCATCATTACAACTCTGTGTTTTCAATTATTTCGTGATGATAATGAGTCTTATATGTTCCATTTCATAGCTAACTTGGTAGAGAATGACGATGTAAACCAAAGATCATTTCAACTTCTACCAATATTTCATTGCACTCAATATCAACAAGCTATCAAGATGCTTTGTAGTGTAGTGTTAAAAAAAGCTGATGACTGATAAATGTTGAGTGTTTATAAATTTGATGAATGCTTTCTTTTTAAACAAAAAAAAATTTTTACAAATGTCAAATGAGGTCAATAATATTGTTTCGTAAGGATGTGAATGAGATGTCTAGGACCTATTGCTCATTGCATGAGTCAAAATAAAAAGGATAAGTAAATTGTTGTTAAACAGAAGGTGAGGGATAAGTTGATGAGGCTCATCAAAGGAACAAGTCGGGAAAAATAAGCTTCAAAAGTAAATTTGGTGACCATTCCAAACAAATGAGAATAATGATGCTTATCAAATTGAAGCAGTAATATATCCATACCAAAAACGTTTGCTTATTGCCACTGCTCTCCATTTTGCTCTCTGATCACCTTTATACTTTCTCCTGAAAATTTTACATCTCGTTTCGTTTCTGCATAATTAAAAAAGGCTTAAAATTTAAAATTTAATACTGCGGGAAAGGGATTGAATGCAAATAATGCTACAGTCAGAAAGTACCGAATGAATTCATCATGCAACAAAAGACTGCAATGAATTGTGTTATTGTTGTTTTTCTTGGTATCGTTATTAACTGTTAACATTTGTTTGTTTGGTGGTCTAGGAATCACTCAGTGGTGCCACATCAACTATGGCATCGTACCGCAATGTTAAGCAATACATTTGATGAGATATGTGTCGGTCGGATAGTTAATCCCAAAATTGTTTTTCACGAAACATATATTGTATCTGATGATACCGGCAGAGGAAGAAGAATTAGGATCCTTCTCTTTTTACTTTTGGACTTGATCGCTTTATCTTTTGAAGTACTCCCTCCATACTTCTTGTGTATACCTATTACCCTGTTCATTGGTATCAGTTTACAAACTTACACATATATCTATCTTTGAATTCCATTGATCCCATCCGACTTCTGGTACTACAGAAACACCCATATTCAATTATCCGCTAATAATTAAGATAGACACTGATATAAAAATTTTCTTTAGCCTAACTCCGTTACTTCAAATTTAATCCAGAACTGATTCGTTTTAATGTTTAACAAGTTGATTCTTCAAGAAAAGTTCTGGAATGCTTCAGTGAATACGAAGCTCTACGTCTATTAATATAAATATATCATGTATTATATTCATTTCAATGAGCGTGTCAATTTGTGTTATGCGATTGCAATGATTCATACTTCCGCTCCATCTACTGAAGAAATACCGCAACAGTTATCAAACTTTTTTTTAAGTTGAAAACTAATTTGGTCCTCCGATTACTACTTATTTTTCTTATACTCATTGCGAATTCTACAGCAATTGTAAAACGAACCGTGGGAGAATTCAGTGAAGCGAAAAACTCGAAAATTTAAGCAGCAATGGCTGGCTGATCAGAAGAAGGAATAGAAATGTAGGAGTGCATTTTTAAACATGTTATGAATAATGCGATAAGAGTGGTTTACATCAATGAATTTTTCCGCGAAAAAATTATTTCTGTTATGCGACTTCTATAAAGGTTTTTAGAATCATTTCATGATTTCATTAGTAGCATAATAATAGCGATTATCGTTATCACCAACATCATCAAAAACTCATCAAAGAAAAAAACCTAATGGGAATTTAGCTTCCATCCCTTTTCACCTAACATTGGTTATACCAAATTTTTAACCCTCACATTTGCTCAACCATGTCCTTTTCCTGATCCAATTTTGCAATTGCTATGTTTTCATTATATCCCTGAATTTTTTGCAATTTCTTCTCCAACCATTTAGGCTCATTAAATATTTAAAATTTCTTTTTTATTTTTGCCACTTTCACCTGTTTTTAAAGAACATATTGTGATGGATAGAGTGAAAAATGATGTACGAATGAATATTTCAGTGAGAAGATAATGCACAAGCTGATTCCTATCAATATTGAAAAATATCACCAACATCATCACTAACACTGCAATTCGCATATTAATTTATGAATTTCATGGTCAAATGCTCTCATTATTTTTTTCTTGACGTTTATATTGGTACCGTATCATTTTCGATCATAACAAAGAATTCGTAAATTAATGTTGAACTAGTTTCACTTGTATAACTATTACAAAGCAACCCGCTGTGTGATATTTTATTCCTATGTTTGGAAATAAATAACATGAACACACGTATGTATTTGCACATGTGAGTTATAGGTAAGACTAATGAAAGGTTTACTATCAAATAATCAGTCATTCCGGCTATTTAATTTAACAAAACTTTGAAAAGTTATGAACACAGCATTCGGATTGACAAGTTTGTCGCCAAACTAAAATCAAATAAAGGATGAAATATAAGTGGAATGACCAACTTACGATTATGAGATTAATTTCACTAAGCAGTCACTGCCAAAGAATATTCTATAATTGTTGTCCAAAGATATTATGATGGATATGCGGAGATGAATTTGAAGCAGACGTTAATATCATTTTAACCGAGAATCTGCCTGAGAACGATTAGAAGGAAGTGGGAGAAAAGATGCTGTCAAAACAAAAGTAAGAAATGTATCAATCTAGGGTATTAACAATATTAACGAATTCTTCTACTGGGAGGTGTGAACAAGAAGTGACACTTCCTCCTTTTAGTAATCACTGGCAACTCTGAAGACAAACAAACATTGCCTCTTCAGCATCATCTTTCTCCGGAAAATATTTCAATCTGTTCATATATTAAAGATCGGTTCTAACTTTTAGTTTCACTACAAACTTAAGTTTCATTTGAACACTTTAAATTTTAATTGACATAAGACAAGGACAAAAATGATAAAACAGAACGTTCGATCTCAGCCCCATTTAATAAATGAATTGGTGAATACTGAAGAAAAATCCACTGAAAATCTCTGAAGTTAGATGTGAGCCCCTCGGCTCACATCTAACTTCAGTAATAATGAGACAATTAACTGATTTTTTATCCTAATATACTATTTCCTGTTTAAAACTGACAAAGAATAATTCGATTTTCTCGGGACTTTATGCACTTCGCTCTTGTAAAACTTTCCAAATCACAGAAAGAAAATATTTGTTTGTTGCACACCACTGCTTCCGATAAATGGTAATGAGCAATCCCATAAATGAAATTGAAAGAAAAATTTTGGACTTCGACTAGATATACTAACTCGAATAACTACTTCCTTAGCATAGCTTTCCTCTTCGAAAACTTCTAGCGCTGAATAATGAAACAGAAGTTAAAATAGTGATATGTAATTATTAAAATAGTGATATGTAATTACGATCAACCCTATGAAAAACAATGAGGAAATCTGAAGAATGGGATATATGAATGGCTTATAGTTGTTGATAACCAGCAAGACAAATGCATATTCATTAGCCTTTCAACAACTACCAAATACAGGATTAATCAACAACATACCAAATACAGGATTAATCAACAACCACAATCACTGACAGGCGATTTCATGAAGCAAAAAACAACTGCTGAAAAGTATCACAACCATTCCACTATAGTAAGTACAAAAGAGGATTTCTTTTAATAAAAGAGATAAAACACATTCAGTATCAGTAATCCTAACAATCTGAAAAGTCTATTCATGCAATATCTGCCCATTCAATTACTTAATCCTGACATTAAAATTTGCAAGGGGTGCTTCCCAGACAATAAAAAATCTTCGGAAATGAATTAAAAGCTTGCAATCAAAGTAATCAAATACTACACTTTAGTTTCTATAGATTTTAGATAAGCTAAGTCAGTGATACTAAACTTCGTTTAGATATTCTAATTGTACAGATAACACGCGCTGAAACTAATTCTCTCTTTCCACTGGCAACTTCATCAGCGACTAATTCAATTAGGAAAACTTCTTTCAGTAATCAGAAGTCATTAAAACATTATACGTACTGGTAAGGAATAGAAATTTGAAAAGCAAAGCATGACCACGAAAAACTTATAAATGTTACAGAATCATCCTAGCAATGACAAAGAATAAAAAAGGAAATTTCCGTCATGACAATGTCTTAAAAAGTAGAATCCTGAGCAATTTATAAACTCATTAAAAAACTCACGAACACGATAAATCTCCGACGGTTGCGCAGCAATTGAAAATGGCTTAGTCAGTGCAACATATATAATCTACCAGAATACGAACAGATCATTAATGATGAAGACTTATTGAATTTAATGAAACGAAATAAAACCATTCATCTCGGTTAGTTGATTAAATCTAAAACAAATATTCACATCCAGTCATCTAAAATATGGGCATTGAAAAGTAATGGTAAACATTTCTATAACTGGATAAGCTGTTTTGCTTATGTTGCAAATCCATAAATAGCGGAACTGAATATGCATTAAAGCAACAAACATGTCAGTTAAACAAGTACCGTAATAAATAAGGTAACATAAGAATTGTTAAAATAGAAAAAATGTGAAGTTAATGATTGAAATATATATCGAAATATGTAAGTAAGATTTACTTGACTTATGCTGATTAACTTTTAAAATATCACTCTAATTGCAAAATGCAATACCAAAGGCGAAAATCAACTGAAAATCTTCCATTACAAAGAAACATATATCACAATATAATAAAATATGAAACAAATCTCATTTCAAACTCATTTCAAATACATCATTTCAAACTAAAGTATTCACCATCAGAAGGCAGTCATAATAAAAAAGCAGATCACGCTGAACGTACTTTTTCATCAGAAATTAAATAGAATCGCAAAGACTTTTGGTATCATATTTTATAAGCAAATCAAGGTGGTAACATGCCACATATATTTATTTGCAAAAGAAAAAACTATTTGACGAGATTGTAAACAAGAATTGGAACACCATCCACACGACAATGCACTATATTTGGATGAAAACAGCATAGTACAGAAGCATAAAGAAAATCCGTATAAGAAACAAAAGTATATTCCTATCGCTATACACTCTTTACACGGCAAACTATAGTGCTCATTGTCCATTGTCCATAGCCATATTCAACAAAACCTGAAAATCTTGAAAGCTCTCGATATTATACAACATTAAAAGTTCAAAGTTTAGCAAGAAGGAAACAAAAATTTGAGAAAAAAAAACATTCTGTTTTAAAGAATAAAACTAATCTATCTCATACACTTTTGTCATGAATATAACTATAAAGAAAAAGAAGACTAGATGTTACTCGAACAATTTGATTATCTTAGCATACAGATATTTTGGCATTAAGACTGTTTTTTGGATGAAGTAATTGCTTTGGATAATTAAATTTGCTGTTGAATTATTAGATGGGATTTTCACATGCAAACTTACAACAATTTCAATTGCTTCAATGCTGAACGCTACAGATATATGTGGCGCTGTATGGAGGAAAAAAGTGAACAAATGCACAAATTATAGTCAACCCCACTTCTAATGATTTACTATTAAACACCATTTCAAAAGGCTAAAAAACTAACGTTTTTCTCAACTGCACGGAAAACCTTTTTAAAAGACTTATAAATCAAAAATATGAATTTGATTTCAAAGCAATTAATTAAAAAATTACCTGCAAGATGATACCATGAAATGTAATAAATAAAACCAGTATTCAACACTGATACAGAAGCATGAAAAGCACAACACATATTTATTGTGAAGATACATAAAAATCCGCCACAATAACTGAAATTGTAAAACGTGACACTCAAGTATTTTGAATTCTAATGAATATTACAATTTTTCATTTCATAGCAAAAATTTAATTTCATTTAATAGAAATCAACCTAGATTAAAGAGCCATTAGGTGTGATATTCTCTTTATCAGGTCGGCCCAATCTCAAACTCCGATGCTGAGTGACAAATGACCAGCAATATGACAAAAGCGAAGATAAAATTGAAGCCATTTGTATCGACATTAAAAAAATCTATAGCACCGATAAAGTAATAAAACTGGAATGTGAATCACAGAAGAAAACTTGAAGTAAAAACTGAGTAAAAAACTTGAAGTATAAAAAGCCAATGACTAAAAAAAACTAGAACTAGTCCCAACGAACTGCATCATTAAGTATCATTCATGACTCTTTAACTTCCGATCTAAACATACTCCATTAAGGAAAATTATTCGATGGATTCAGTGGATAAATGCATGAGTTGATGCAATACCTTGTACAAGCACCTGAGGTATTGATTCCAAAATGCTTCCAAAAATCTAAAATTAACTGAACGGTATACAGCTGTGATCAATTGACATCATTCAAAGTAGTGGTAATTTTAAAGGTAAATCTTGGGTGCTTTAAATTTCCTCCTCCACAACCTCTTAATGAGCTCAAGACAAGATAAACATCAAAAAAAAAAAAGAAACATAACCTCAATAATGTCGCATCCCTTTCTGCCTCAATCGCAGCCGTATATTGCAACAACTTTTCACTTCTCTTTCAATCATTCGAAATTTTATTGTGCTAAAACTGCCTCCACATACTAGATTACTGGACTGACCTAAAGAGGTGAAATGCGTAATGCATAATGAGTGCATTAAATAAATCAATTACCTGCAAAAGACACATAACAATACGAAAAATTAACTGCTTTGAGTATGTACGTTTCATCCTTCCTCGCGTAGAATGTGCAGAAACATTGTCTTCGTCATCAACCGCTCATAACAAAAGCAAGTGCCATCTGGAAATGGAGATTAGAAACAAAAAATAGCAATCAGTCCTACTAATTTAGAGAACTAGCGATGAACAATAAGTCTTTTAGAATTCATGACTTACATGGCTACCTAGTCTTTTGATGGAAGAATCGATGAAATTCACAAAACGCCACTTTTTGAAAATATTTTTCGCTAAAACATATTAGCGACACAAGATAAACATGCAAATCCAGTTTCGAATTCAGAGAGGTAAAGGTTCCGCAAACTTTCAAGCGGGATATAACAGGTTTTGAGTTCTTTTCCTCTTTTACATCGTTTAAAACGACGCCATCACAATTTTCAAAGATTCTATTTACATACTTACTTCAGCCATAAAGTAAAATAAACGTCTCTTCCAGAACTGAACCATCAGAATATACCAATTTTAGATTAATGTTCTCAAACAGAATAAATCGTCAAGACCCTCCACTCAACTCTTCATCCTTGAAGTTATTAAACAACGGTTTAAAAAATAACATGCAAAATCATACATGGCAATTCGGGCTCGAACCTACCAGAAGCCACTTACCTTTGCTTAGTGGTATTGGTTGGTTATAATTCACTTCTGGGTGAATCGCCGTCAGGGCGTTGTTAGCTACGGCGTATGAGGACTACATTATTGTTATTTATTATTATTATTTATTATTATTATTTATTATTACTATTTATTTATTATTATTATTGCTATTATTAAATTACTATTATTATTTTCTTATTATTTACAAAATATGGTAAATTAAACTATAGATCTCTGTAGTCTCATTCTGCTTTGCAATAGGGGTATCTGTTAGTGGATTATATTTTTGTTTACATCAGTCCCGCACATCCCAGGAATTTCAGTTTGCCCTATTTTCCTCATTTTCATTATTGCAGGAAGTGATTGCGGTATCGCAGTTTATTTGAGCGAAAAGAATCATTGAACTTCGAGAAATCATAGTTCAGGTTTGGTTTTTATGGTTCTTTTCGAAATAAATTTTCTGCTATCTATAAACAGTAGACACCTTTAGAAGTGCATTAACATTTTTCTTTAAAATTGTACAGCAAATAGGACCATTTTGTACGTTGTCGTTTCAATCACTTCTCCTCATAATTTCATTCATTTTTGGGTGGAACAGATCTGAAAGAAATAACTTCGTAGTGCGAGCAAGCAAAGTTCTCCAGTTATTTGCAAATGAAATTTCTTTTAAAAAAGTCGAATAATGTTTGGACATCGTCTTTTTTATTGAGGAGAAGTCAACTAGTTCGTACCATAAATATGAAGCAAATATTTTCATTTTCAGTTGTCTTCAACCTTACTTTCAATGAAGTCATTTAATGTGGAGATCTTTCTAAAATAACGAGGAAAGGAGGAATCAGAATAATTCATAATACTATAATGAAAAGTTTGATGTCTTTATTTCCCTATTTAATATACAATGTGTTACTGAAAAAGTTACAAGCTAACTTGCTTCTCTGAAAGATTATCGATGCTACATAATACCAATCATTTTGGAAGGGAAGTTATGAAACGAAAGAAATCGCATTTGCCTTCAAAAAAGTAATAGCAGAAATCAGTAAATCAAATCAGATCAATTGACTTGTTGTATGATACACATCAAATCATATAAGATTCAATATATGTACTATTATGAAACTTTCATATATGAAATAAGTTAAAAGTACATAAATGCTTGTAGTGATATGAAGCATGATAATTTGCAGTCCTATCATTACCGTATGGGAAATGCACTGTAAATTCCTTGCGTTTTAAACTTTTTTAAGCTTTCTTATAATGGAAACTGAATACTTTTTGATTAATTTCTTATCATTTCGAAATGATTCCAAGAAAAGAAAGTCAGGAAACATTCCGATATTTATTGAAACTTATTTCTTCGCGACAAGTTAACATATTTGGATTCATGAATCCTATTGCAAAGTAGAGTGATTATGTTTTGATTCAGAAGTTGATTCAAGTATATTCTTTTAAGAGAAGTTGTAGGAAAAATTTCTGTCATTTTTGTAGAAGTTCATTAAACTCATTATATGATTTTAAATTTGATAATACACATGCCATAGAATCCTATTTGTCATTAGATGTGAAACAATGATAAAAATTATTCGATTGATCATTTCCTTTCAGCAAATACTGTTGAAATGGAAAAACTAGAGGAATTTTTAAACAAAGAAATAGAATTTTCATGACATTTTGCATTGGATGTTGAACAAGAGTTTCTAAGTTAATTTTCATTTAAAATTTTGGAAACCTTTTTCTTCGATGACAGCGACGATTCAATACTAGTTTTTTGAGAAGAAATAGGAAAATAAATCTTACAAAAGGACATGCCATATACACATACACACACACACACACACACACACACACACACACACACACGCACACAGACTCATAGACATAAAATCTCTAAACAGACAAAACATCAAAGGAACCATTTTGAAGCGGAATGAAAGAAGGAAGTTAAAATTTACATTCTCTAAAAAAAACTGTCTCAATTGTATCACTCACTTAATAAACTTTCCAAAGCAGGTTGTTTATTTCATTTCTCTGTTACTTGGTGCTCGTCACAAAAACATGCCTTCTATCAATTTTCATATTTTCATCATACTGATGACTTTCATTGCAAAGGTAAGAAATTTATTTTATGAAGAATTTTATAACAGAAGTAGAATAAAGCAACTTTCAGCGCCTGCCGTTTATTTTCAGGATTTTATTGCTGTATCGGTCCCCGAAAGAAGTAATGAAACAGTGACTGATTCGAAAGAGTACAAAAAGAAGGTAATTATAGAAAACAGTTTACTGGATTATGTATTAATTACTTTCCTGACTTCAGAATTACATTGCATTTTCAATGAAAATCTGATCTCATCCTTCTCTTCACATTTAAAATACAAAGCAGAAATTACCATATTAAACGAATGAAAAATGCATTTTGTTGGGCAATTGGTATTCTTTTGTTTCAACTCATTTATGCTTATTCTGTTACTACATTTCAAATATCGTTAAAACTCAGAATTTATCCCAACATAAGTTTGAAAAGATTCATTAGAAATTTTTCAAGAAGAATTTTTTAGCTAGTGAAAAGGAAAATTTAATTTTTTTTTTTGTTTAGCAAAATTTTACAAATATTGCAAGGCTTCAAACATCATTGGTATACTGTTTTATAAAAAACATCCATTAAAATAATAAGGCAGTGAATTGTTGCCTTAAAAGTATGCTTTTGTTCCTTTATCAGTTCATTAAACTCCCACCTCATATATATGGAAAATGGCTAATATACTATTTAAATATAATGTTTTGATTTTCTAGAAAAACTGTTCATTCTGTCTATTCGCTTTGAACTTTTCATTGCTGAATGAATCCACTATAAGCTTGATTTGGCGAGTTTTAATTATTGGAGACGTCAATCGATGAAAAAAATTTTAATAAATGATGCTTTTTATAAATAAATTAAAGTTTTAAAATTATCACAGAGTTTTCTTCATTATAGATAGTTGCATTTACAGATGATATATAAAGAATTGTTGGTCAAAATCCATATTTTAAAATAAGGTAAAAGAAGCATTTCGATAAAAAAATCCACAATATGTTCAAAAATGCTTCACAATTGCTTATTCAAAAGTAACGCAATGTATTTCTACTTAAAAACAGTATTTTGATACTCTTCTTTATTATTCCTAATCGTATTTTTGGAAAATATCGTTTAAATCGATTAACTGAAAATCCAATGTTAAAACAGTGAAACTATGTAATAGTGATGTTATTTTGCAAAGAGTTCTAAACAACTGTGAAAGAAAGTTTGATATATTACAAAATCGTTTTATTTTCTTCAAAAAAAATAAGTACAAAAAATCTCTGTGGCTTTTATTACTGGGAATTATTTACTTCATTCCTTATAGAAATGACAGTGTATTTCCAGAAAATTATTTTATTGACAGAAAATGAGAACCATTTTGATTTGTTCAGAACCAATCAAGCTGGATAATTCCACCGTAGTAAAGAAAGTAGAAAGAAAGATGAGAGCGGATACACTTATCATTTTCTTGTGGTTGTTCTACTCCTATTGATATCTTTTAATAACATTTTCAAGAAGAATATGATTTTGAAGTGGCTGAAAGATTCAACATTATAAATTAACACTAATAAGACAGTTCGAAAAATAATGGGTTAGTTTATCGATATGAGTAAAATCAAGAAAGCACAAATGTCAGAAGTCAAGTCAAGGTAAATTACTGCATTTGTTATTATATACATCATTAATGTTCGTAAAAGTCGAGATGAACAAATGAGTAAAAAATTCTAAAAAACTGTATTTTAATCACTTCTGAAATTTTCACAAGATTGAGAGAATTTTGAAAATACATTCCCGGAAGTTACAAAAGGTAAAAAGTTTTTTTCAACTTTTCAGGTGTAAACAAAACGCTTGCTACAGCTATCATTTCTTCATTTCTTTTTTCTTTTTTTGTTTAATTTGCAACGAAAAATATTATTCAGTAATAAGATTTCTGGTATGACTACAGAAACGTATTTTATTTTAAAATAGTATTATTGATAGTTGATAAAGAAAATAGCTATCGCTAAAAGTAAGAAAGTGATTTTATTCATTACTTGCAAAATTAGCTTTTGATGTTACCAGTCACTCATTTTTTCAGAAATTTGTCTACCTGATTGAATATTTAAATTCGCTAAGTGAGAACAAATTTTTTCTAAATTGTTGATGACAACACCACTACAAAAGTCTATTTAGCGAACTTTTCTCCTCCATTTTTCGCTGCTGATATTTAACAATATATCAAGCATTTTTGCTTTTCTTACTTGGCATTTCGCATTACATCACATTTCTGAAGTTTGGGTAAAGAATTTAATTTTGTTCTTACATTCAAATTTAGTTATGCAATATCTTTTGCAACAATATTGTTAACTTATCGGCTATCTTTTTTAACATAACGATATAATTTAAATCCGCTAGGCCTCAATCTGTACTCTGATATGTTGTTTTCAATGTCTGTTAAATATTTTTCAATGCTACATTCATGCCAGCATAGAGAATGGAGCACAACGTTTAAAGGAATAGTCAATATTTGAAAGTGTTTATGTTTCATTTAACACTTATTAAGAATCATGAATTTAATTTAAAGCTAAATCTCATTTCATATTTTAATGCAATGGATATTTTGGCTATTCATTTCAAAAGATAATTTTTTGCACCGATGAGTAGAAAAGATTTGCCTTTCTCAAATTCTGCTGGTATGTTGCATGATGCCTAGAAGAGATACATGCAATACCAAAATTATAACAAGCCAAATCATGACATTTTCATTATGATAGGCATGACACAAACTTTCTTAATATAAGATACGATATGCTAATTATTGCAGTTGTCCAAAGCAGAACCATTCAAACTGATTTATTTTAATGGCCGAGGCCGCGCTGAAGTAATACGATTGTTATTCGCCCAAGCAGATGTAAGCTACGAAGACATCCGCATCAATAGAACAGAATGGCCAGCTTTGAAATCCAGTTAGTCCTCTACCATTGCTCGGTTTTGAAAATCGATATCAAAATGCTATCACCAAACACCATGGTATACTAACAATTTTGCAGTTTTAAATCAAATTGGGAAACATTAAATTTTCAGAAACGCCATATGGACATATTCCAATACTGTATGTAAATGACAAAGTACTAGCGGAGAGTCACGCTATCGAAAGATATTTGGCTCGGAAATTTGGTAATGAATCAAAATTTTTTGGAGAAGAAAATTAAAATTCAAAATTCAATGAAATATAATGAAATTGAAGGATTGTTGGGAACAAATGAATGGGAGGCAGCAAAAATTGATGAAATTATTTGTAACTTAGAAGATGTCTGGCAAAAAATGCAGTCATGGCTACATGAAGGAAACGCTACCGAAAAAGTAAATTTGTAGTGTCGCTAATTGCTTGTCGGATCGAATTTCGTTTTTTCCCTTCCATTGTCGAGGTTTCACTCATTATTCATATACACTCAAGAAGTAAACTTTATAGCAATTTAAAGCTTGAAATGCAAAATTTGAATTGATAATGAATGTGTCAGCAGGATATTGCATAATGAAATTCCATTCATAAATTATTCGACAGTGCGATGCATCAAATCAGAAATGAGGCATTTTATCATAAAACCATAATTTGAAAAATTTAGGATGAAATGTTCAAAAAGCTTGTTAAAGAAACTATTGCTCCATTCATGCAACGATATGAACAATTTCTACTAAATAGTCGCAGTCCATATTTCGTTGGTAATAAGGTGAAAGTTTTTCTTACATAAAAAATTTCTACCCATATATCACGACAATTTTTACACTTATTATCAATTTAAAGTTTAGAAAAATATAAACCTTAAAGTTTTCTAAAGGTTCAAATTTTAGATTTCTCTGGCAGACATAGCAGTTTTTAACATGCTCAACTACTTCCAAGAATTGAGGACTCACTACCCGAAACTAGCTGAATTTGCTGACAAAATTGGGCAGATGCCGAGGATCAAGGCATGGATCGACAAGAGACCAAATACAAATTTCTAGATTGTTCAATCTATACTGCTGTCTCTGATCTTCTCGTTTAAGATTTTTCCTAAGAGTTTAACAAAGCAACTTTTTGGATGAGCTCTTCTTCAATGAGAATTAATTCTTCTTATTTATAAAAAATGACAAAATTATGAATTAAAATTTCAAATTTAGAGAAGATCGTGCTGCAACGCACAGCTTACATTTAAGCTATACATTTCATTTTTTTAAGGAGCCTTCTTTTAATTGGTATTATTTTATCTGTTGCCTGCAACTAAAGTATATCGGATATTAATAAGATGTTTACTTTTCAATCGCACTAGCATAGTTTAAAAAATTTGAAATCATTTCTGTCTTTATTCATTCAATCTTTTACGACTTTGATAAAGTTAAACTTGTGTTTACCATCTAAATAGATGTTATTATCACACCTTCGAATTAATCTTTTCAATCCATCACAAAGGACCGGTGAAGTTTGATGGGCATTTATTCATTTCACTATGGGATAACGATTTTTTCTAAAATTAAAGAAATTAAAGCATACCACGCACTCTGTTCAGAACTTGGAGCATAAAAAGAATCTAATCATTATCACCAATATGCATCCAAGGAAAGATGATAAGCTTTTTTCTTGTTAACAAGGATGAGCCAATAGTATAATGAGTGCAGCAATCAATTATTACCGTCATGCTAATTATATATTCCTTGATTCAAGTTTACTTTTGTTTTAAAAAAAAAAACTATGATGGCAAAAAAAGAAATAATATAATTTCACCAAACAAATTTTAATCTAAAAAATGCCCAAATCTGGCATATAGTTTGGACTGTGAGTAGTTATGATCACAAATAAGAAAGTTAACCCTCATTTCAAGTAAAATATAAACGAGCACATCAAGATTAACATAAACTGTTTTGCTCTACAACCTTATCATTCGCACATTGTTTTATTCTTTAAAAATCATTTCTTCTCAGATTTTATTAGCTTTTGTTAGTTATTTAAATTGGAAATTTCATTATTTAAATGAAATAATTCAGTTTATCTCAATTTCTTAACCATTATAATGTAAAAATTAAAACGCGGAAGTTATAAACAACACAAAGCAGCTCTTCTAGAATTTCGATGCATTATTCTTTAGTAATTAACTTGATAGATTTCTGCAGATTTTGCTTGATCAGTACTATTTTTTAGATTATTCAAAAGGAAGCCGAAAAAGGAAGATGTTATGAACGAGAAGGATTTTTAATCATGCCTCTTATCTAAACTTAAAATTTTATTGGGGAAAGTTTTGTATAATATAAAAGGTGAGAAAAAAATGAGTCAAATTAGAAAATAAAGTCTCGCACCAAAAATGAAAGAAGTTCAGCGCTGTGATGCCAAACGCTTATCGTGAAAAATATTTAGCACATTCAGTGAAGATACTCATAGAACGTTATCATGTATACAGTTATCTCTGACACCTAGTATTCAGAACTAGTTTTGAATTTAAAACGAGCTACCGGCAGGAATTGTTAGCTGAATTCACTAATCTAACTGAATGATTTAACAACGGAGGCACGATCAAAAAAGTCGGTACCACCAGTTCTGTATATTTCAGAAATGTTACTGTACTATCCAATCGGAATTTATTTCTGTCCTCTCCTTGTCCGTGTTAAAATATAGGAAAAAACGGAAAACGATATCAGGGCAAGAAAGTGTTTTAACAATAATCCTGCAGTCATTGAGCAAATTTAAAAATTCTGTAAGTGCTGACTTCAAAACTTCAATTGTGTCATCATTTACCTCATCCATGTTTTGCACTTTTCTTCTGTCGCATTGTCATAAGTTTTCAAATCAATTCAACATCTACATTATGCTTTAGTATCATAATTTCAGAATAATTTTAAAAAGACATCTCTGATTTCAAACAAATGCATGGTAAATTGGGTCTCAATAAGTCAATGAAAAGAAAATTGCTTCACAAAACTAATGAAACAAATTAAATGTTTTCATAACTTATCGACATAAGATGTGAAGTATAATGTTATATACTAATCAGAATGAACAATTTCCTATCAATTTTAAACATCGTTTATATTCAACACATTTCAAATTTTATAAGAACTTTATTGTTTTCAAAAGGACGGTTGAGGAGAAAAAACTATATGTTTTTCTATAATTGAATTAATGAAATTTTGTTCCAACAAATAATATTCACATAAATATCGAATGACTGGAAGCACAATTATGAGATTTAATTGCCATTTAAACAATTTTGCAATAAAAAAATTCGACCTTATTTTACAAGAATGTGTCATGTTCAGAGGATGAGATGCTGTGATAAGAGTTTCCAACCGAATTTCTCCTCCGCTCCTCAGGTAAAAGAGCAGTATATTGTGCAGGTGCTTCTTTGCTTAGCATATTTATTGATGTACAATTCCTAGATAGAAAATTCCTTTTAATAATTAAAATTAAACTAAATTCAATGGAAATAATAAATTTAATCAGATCAATTATGGTACTCTCAACTTTTACCTGGCACTTTCATTACATTGGAAAACAAATGTAAGGCGTTCAGATGTGCATATTTTTTCCTTTTCCTCTGGTTCTTTGTGAATTTTTTAGATGATAATGACTTTGAAAATATTCAACATGTGCGTGGGAAAATTTTTCCGAATGTTACAGCTAACACTAAGCTAAGACTTTCGTTAACTGGTAGATGAAATATTTTTGCTAACACGAAACTACTACTATTCAGAATTTTTAGTATCCACATGTTGCATATTTTCAATCCTGCAAATGAACATCCGAAGAGTTTTGCGATCATTCAGGGCATCAACGGTACAAAGATCTCCTGATAATGGCGCTTCTGACACAACCATTTATCCACTGACTCTACGAAGTCTACGATTCAGTTTAATAAATCTACGATTAAACTGCAGAGAGAACAGATCATTCGCCTTTAGATGATTGACACGAGCACTTTTTTACGTTTTCTTTGTTACTTTTTGGACCTTCTATTCTCAATATTTTAACACCAACTATCCTTATTCTGTTCCAAGGAAACCATGAAGCACTAATTTAACTGGTTACTTCTAAAATAAATAAAACAAACTTTTTCGTAAGTACGCCGTATTTTTTGTGCATACTTTTATGCTTTTCAAACAATATAATCCATATTTTCGGCGAAAAAATACATGCTAATGCAACATTCGCAGACATCGATATTGACATACATAATGATGTCGTTTGTATCTGAAAACAACCACAATTCGCTCACATTTTTTTCCCTTTTTATTCTTCCAATTAATTTTTGGTCTTATCTAATTAGAGCATTTTGATCTCCGCTCTTTTAAAATACCCAATAATTTTTGATAAAAACAAAACGCATAAAATATTCCGCAGGAATTTCTGGACTAGTTCATAAGTGTTTGCATAGCAACTTACAACTTTTAAAATTTAGTTAAACAATTTGATTTCAATTAATATCCACTAAGACTGAAAATCACTAGCTGTAGCAAAAAACAGACCTGAAAATCACTACCTGTACCAAAAAAGAAAAACGTCCACGAAAGCCACAAAACACATGTTGTATACATTGTGAAACCAATAAAACGTGTTTCATTGAAATTTTCTGGCACTTTTCGAGTTTTGATCGCATAAACAGTACATAACACAATTAGTATAGCATCATAAGCTAGCGAATAAAGAAAATGATGGTCCGGGATGTTACATTTAAGCACAACTTGATCTCGAGTTGGATAATAATGTTTCGTACCTAAACCATATCACTGAAGACCTTTGTTATCTCATTGGATTCTAAAATGTATTTAACTCAATTCTGATTCAAAGCAGCAACTCCAAAGAAATGAGAAGAATTTACCAGGTGGAACAATGAGAAGCCAAATAAATGATCCAAAAAGCTGAAGACCAGCAAGAAATACTGTTAAAAAGACTTGTGATGCAGGTGAGATGCACATTGGTCGTTGCACTGAATGATGTGAGAAAATTCGAGCTATGCGGTTAGTTTTAACTAGAAGAGCTGCGTATAAACATGAGAAAGAAAATCCAATACCTGAAAGAAAAAAGAAAGATAAAAATATATTCTCGGAATAAGAAAAACTGAGGAAATTAAGTTTTCATGGGACATTGCAAAGCAAAGTTTTGAAAAATTACCAGTTCTTTTAATAGCGCAGTTGAGAACGGTTGGCCTAGAAATGAGTACAAAAGTCATTGCATAACACATAATCATTGCTACCAGTATGATATAACTAAGCTCACGTCCTGATGCTTTTACTACCGGTGTGTCGTGATTCCTGTAATACAGATCACTTTTTAATATCCTGTATCAAAATTTTCAGATGCAAATGCAGCAGCTATACCTCAACTTCGTCCGGCAATTTTGACTTCTTTCTTTTTTTTAGCTGTATCTACTTTGCTTGCCGTGAATTAACCAATCTTTTATTAACACCAATCAAGCACAAATTTAGATTTTCAAGATTTCTATTTACAACCATTCATAAAATCATTCTCTTGTTAAATATTATTGTCGCGAAATTTGAAATAATTTATAATAAATATGCCTAAATAATTAAAATAATTTGTGCCTTAGAAATATCTTTCACTCAAGTAACTCATCGCATAAACGTAACTGATGAATGTTACAATGCCTAATGCAATGAATCATTTAGCTAATTTCTCGTATTTTTTTGATTCGCGTATTTATCTTTAATGATTAAATTACTATAAACCAATTCACATGCAAATGTTTTCGGTCTGATAACTGGTTATGCTTCAATTATTATGCTGTTATCAGATCTTCCTTTACACGGCGCCTTTTGTTACATTTACATACTTATCCTTGTATCCAATAAGATTTTATCAGGATATATGTTGCAAATCAATTACAGTTATATAACAAGAAAAGGAGGAACATCAAGGCATCATCTCTTCGACTTCAATCTTTCTCATTCTATTAAACTCACCAATAAAAATTGTCTCGACGTATCTACATTACTACCAACAACGTCCAAGAAAACCCCTCCCGGATCAACGAATTGAAGAACCCCCAACCGCGATCAATTCTATTATCGATAAATCATCCACAATTCTCTTATAATATTCAAGGACCTCTAAAGAACAAATTAACCTTCAAATATTCGACTGTGCTAAATCAAAACTTTCCCAAACCAAACAAAATTCAATCACTTACTTGCAGCTTATTTGCGCCAATTAATTATTATAATAAATTACCCAAAGTTTAAGGTGTTCCACCGCACGAAAATATGATTATGATTTTTATCAAAGACTGCTGCCTTCTCAACCTCAATGCAAGCTTGGAGAAAAAAGTAAACTTATGATGAAGTAATGATACAATTTCGCCTCTGAATAACTTGCTGATCATAAGATCATAAAAATACCCCATGCAAATTAGTTGACTGAAATTCTGAGATCACTAGCAAATCAGACTACCACGTAATAATCCATTCATTTCTTCTGGCTTAAATAAATATGCCAGTTATACTGATAACCCTAATTCATTTGAAAAATAGTTTTGAAGATCAGAAAATCAAGAATTGCTGAGTTGATTGCTTAGTAATAGCACGATGATTGCTATCTTTTCAGCATTCGATATATTCATAAATGTGCAAACCTGGAATATATGACAATCACAGCAATTGCTGAACAAATACCAATGATAGCAAATAAGGTAGGTACTATTGAATACCTGAAAGAAGTACGCACACGTTAGATATTTATTTGCTGGAAATGGAAAAAGTAATTAGAGCATAATGTCATACCAGGAAGACCATCTTATATATTTAAGATTAGATTGAGCCAAGTTAAAGCAACTTTTGCGATCATCTGTCGGCCACCAACCTTCACCACAATCTACACAGGTTGTATCATTTATCAGAAATTCATAATCTTCACATTTGCCGCAAGCCCAACAACAAATTTCATCCTAAAATCAATTACTTTTAAATATAGCGTTTTGATTTCGCGTTAAAATTACCATAATCATCCAATAATACAATGACATAACATTTTATCATCGACAAAGGCAAGCCTATCATCATCAAAAGGAGTGTGAAAAAGACAAGCGTTGCAACAATTAGTAGATAAACGATACAAACTAATCTTGATGAGCTGCTTACGATAACCGATTGGGCATGGCATACTGCATTGTGATATTGGTATTTCTCCGTATTCCCATAACATCTTTTCATCATCTATATCTAACTGCAAAATTGAAGATTTGCTCATCATAGTAATAGGAAAATTATTTGATATTCCTAATTTTCTTTTATAGCTAAGGGATGATTGAATATATTTATAACTGAAAATTTTTAACTTTACAAATTGTAAGTCTTGTTAGCGGATGATCCATAGCCTGGATTGTTTGTACTGGCTGGGAAGTACCGAACCATTTCCAAAATCTTTTGGAACATCTCAAGATTATGTTATATTGAAGTTAACATGAACCTCCCGTAGAAATTTTCAAGTCCTATTGTCCCTTACAATTTCTCGAATCACATAACATATACTTAAACGCAATGCATGCTGCCATCCATAATGTTATCATTTTCATAATCTTTTGCTTTTCAGTCCTAATAAACCGAGTCTTTGATACTAACCGAAAAAAAATCTTGAACTTGTTTCCTTTAAAAATTATCTAGATAAATTTAAAATAAGTAATCAATAGTTTACAAATTATTTTTATGCAAGAAAATTTGCGACAACAACATTGGAAAAAGCCCCATGACCTAAAACACTTCCTGGAATCTAAAAGATTTGTTGATGGCAATTTTGATTGCTTCACTCGTTTTTTTGACCACCTAATTTTGGCATAATTCTATTTTTATCAGAAAATATACAACAAGAACAAATAAAGCAAAATTATTAAGAAGTGTACGAACATGCTCTTCGGACCACCGTCCAACAACAACATAATCACTTCGACTAGAATCTTCGGACCTGAAGTAATTATGTAGCAGAAAAGAGAGTAACAAAGATAGAACTTTGTAAGCAATGTCTTAATTTCTGAATTTTGTAACCAATCTCAATTTTTTTTTCAAAATTTAAAATCTTTGATATCTTTACAAGATTTTACCTTCTGCGACCATTTTCTGGCTGATAATTTAAAATTGTATAATGCGCTGGTCCATCACCATCTGAGCTAAATCGAAATCTTTTGCCCGCTACATCTAAAATATTTAAAAATAATACGTGATTCGAAAAACATTTAAATCAAAAGTTCATGCGAAAAAGGATCATTTGCTTATTTCAATAGTATGATGCGAAGGTTAATGCAATATCATCGGAATCATTGAATCAAATTCCACAAACAGTAAATGACTATGGCTTTCCAGTATATTACCTTGGAATTTTACTTGAAGCAAGTAATTCTGGTAAAACTTTTCTCCATCAATATGTTTCATCGCATCGCAAATCCGTGGTACACTTGAATATCTTGATATCCATGAGGATGATACAGTATCGTTAGGACATACTTCCTCTTTCATTCCCTATCAGAGAGTATTTCAAAACCAGTCAAGAAAAAAAGTTGAATTTAAACTGAAAGTTTTAAGGTTCGATTGTAGTCTTATCAAAATTGCAGACATTTGATGGTAAATTCATTTCGTTCCGAATAGAATTCGATTATTTTGTTCACTTTAACATAATATCATAAAGGAGAACCTGCAATCCATAAGCAATAGCATGCACAGCATCAATAACGAACTGAACCTTATCGTCTGGATTAAAGTTTTTCATAGTTTGACGATAGTTTTCGCATCTAAGAAAATATCTCCGAAAAAAGAAAAAGTGATTTTGAAAGATGTAAGATGAAAGTTGAAGGAAAATATTTTTCGATATTGATAACTTCATTCCATACATAAAAACCTTACCGGTTTAATCTACTCTGTTCAGGTAAATCAAATTCACAGTTGAATTTGTGGCGCCATAGTTCTCTCAACCATTTATTCCGTTCGAATTTGTCATCACCCGGATTTAACGATAAAAAATACTATAAGAAAAGAGTTAGAACAGCTCGATAAATTATTGTTGCATTACGATAAAACAACCAATGCCCAGACACATTTTTTGTGAGTGATCTTTTGCAAACATTTTTCCGAAAAAAAAGTGAAAAAAAAAGCTGACCTTTTCAAATGAAGGAACACGATCGGAAGCTAACATCAAGACAATAGCACCCTTTGCTGCCAGCTTCCTTGGACCTGATGTGTATGCTTCATTGTTTCGGTCCCAACCTTCACTCGCAAGCCTTTAAGTTGACATCTGGCTAACATTCTTTTGAAATTTTAAGAGAAATATTTAACAAAATTCTCTCAGTGCTGTTTTTTGGTCTAAATGGTGAAAAGTTTATCATGCTTAACTTGATTCTTTAATTGACATTTAAAATTCTTCCCTAACAAGTAGTGTATTTGTAAAATAAATGAAATTCGGACATGGATTATTCATAAAATTCCCACTCTTTGTCTCAAACTGATACTTGATAATTTTTAAAATAAAAATTAACCAAATAATCTTTTTACGACGTGGTAACTGCTCCAAATGCATACGTTCAAATGTTTGCAACATCAGTTCCGGTATATACTCCGTGCCAACAAATAACACTACAGCACGTGCCCCAACAACTTTATCTGGTTGTAGTCTATAAAATGAAGGCATGTAAATTTATCTATATTATTGATCCATAAAGTTATTTTATTAGGAGTTCCTTTAGAAATTCTAGAAACGAATCACATAGTGATCCTTGAATATGTGCTTTACCACTGCAAAAAACTTATTCTAAGAATTTCGACAAAGTAAATGTATCAACACAAATGTTCAGTTGTGTTTTTATATATCCCATTACCATTACCATAAAGTTCAGAATAGTGAACTTCAAAATAATAAAAAACAAAATAATGAAAAGTTTTCATCAGTCATAATAAAGAGTCAGATGAATATTCAAAATTTAAATAGTTGCAAATTTTAATACTTAACTAAAATTATGGACATTCTGTGTTATTTCTATTGAGAAATATAAGGCGCAAATAGAATAGTGAAAGGTAAAGAATTCTTTGAAATTTCCTAGTTTGCTCCACTTTTTGGCGCTTATTAGCAGAAGAATTACTTTTTAACCAGATTATTAACAGATTCTTGTAATGCTTCTTTTTTGGTTGATATGCGCTCTTCGGTAGCAATACAGATATTCATCTTGCGTGCTTCTTTCTTGAAAGCTTCGGCACCAAGCTCACCATATTCTTCTGCTGAGTACACCAAGGATACATACGTCCAGTTGAAATGCAATGCAATATCAATCATTGCACGTGCTTGATAATTATCACTGGGCACCGTCCTCAAAAAAATTGATAGTTGATTGCTCAAATCTATTTGAGAAAATACAAATTAAGAGTTAAAATAAAATCACAAGAATAACATAATGAAAAGGCCTTACCTAGCAAAGTACTCGAAACGTGTTTTGTCACTGAGATCTGCATTGGTACTCGCTGGACTCACTTGAACTATCTTGAACAGTCTCAAAAGGTTAGCTATCTAAAAGATAAGAAAAGAAGATTTCCGGTTTACAACTAGTGACACGTGTATCTTTGAATTCCTCCTTCACCCCACTACACGGATCCCGAACGGAAATTTTCTTATAAAGTTAACGTCCCCAGTATATTCTTTTATGAACAAAAATTCTAGATTTCATCGAATTCTCGATTTTCAGGAAATTTAAGTGCTTGCGTTTATTTATACAGTTGATTTGTATTAGTTACCCGCACCATTCAGTAATCAGTCTTTAAACTATAAATAGTTAACTGAAATACATGCATGGGAAGAAATTATCTATCCCTATTTTAAAACGATATCGGCTCTACCTGAACAGTAACGGAGCTATAACTGCCACCAACAACTGCAGCAATATTTTTGCGTGGCATTTGTCGGCTCTCCGGAAAACTACCATCACGACAGTGATATTCAGATAAATCGACTGAGCCAATCATGTCACGGACAAAATCAAGACTCTGATTGAGAGCATAAGCTGGATTTGAGCATGAATCCAATATAAGAGCACCCTAAACGTAATTACATCGAAACCCGTTGTTGCAATCACAGCAAATTTTTCGATTAATATTACAAACTTAAGTAGAGACATTTCTGTAATGGTTAAGCCATATCCAGATAGAAATGTTATTTCATATGATATTAAAGAATTATTCTATTCGTTTAAGTGACATTAAATAATGTTTCAAATTCACAGCGGAACCTTTTATTTCTTCATTTTTTCTGTGAATTTCCAAAATTGGATTATGACACATCTTACTAACTCGAATTGTATAAATGAATAAGATGACTTCAGAATCCTGACAATCAAACACATATATACAGTTTGAACTATCGATTAAAGTCGAAACTTAGCAGAAGACATTCTCCGTCTTAATTTTCATCTCCCATTAAAATTTAAAGCAAATATTAATCGATTTCGAGAAGCTTAATTGAATAAAAGGAGAAAAAAAATAACAAACCAGTTTATAACCGTGCAAAAATTCACGCTGAGAATTGATAACATCCAATGCATATAACATCGCTTCCACTCTGTGTACACCTCTTAAAAAAACAATTTCATTTCAGAACGAGCGAACTTTATCAATTAAAAAAGAATTTCTTCATCGTTTCACTTGCTACTTTGTAGCATTCGTTTGTTATTTGCGTACAGAATACGTGATGTCCTAATATATTCTGATTTTCTCATCTCAAAAGCGAACTTTTCAAAAAATTCAGGAGAACAAACCGTGTCTCGGCAATATCACCACAAGGCTGATCCGGTGAATCACTTTTTGCATGAACTGGAAAAACCCCACCTATAATAATGTCACCAGGTACCCTAATCTGGCGCACAGTTGCTGGTTGCAAATATGTAGCATCCTCAAACATTTGCTGAAATGATGTGAACAATTGTCACAAAATTTCCTACTTCATCGATTTGCAACGTTTTTATTATTAATTTATCCTTATTATTTACATCAACTGCCATTTAACGATGGATGATATAGATTACTCTTAGAAACGAGCTTTCAAAAATTCTCAAAATGTTTTTGGTCCGAGCGGAGAGGTAACAGTTACTTCAATAGCTTTTTATCGTAATTTTTTTTTTATACTATTAGATGGAGGAAATGTAGATGGAGCAAAGCAAGAAACGATCTCGATATATTGTAAGTATTATCGTATATAAATTATTGTTTCACATATAAAAATGATCACAGTCAGTTGGAAATCATTCGTATTCGAAGTTACAAATTTGAAAAAATGTTGAAACCCCTACGTCGATTTGCAACACTGAAAAACTACTTATCATAAGTACAAAAACTACGAAAAAGGTGTGCCAAAACATTTAACCCTTGAATAACCTGCTTCATGTTGCCAAAAATTGAGAAATATGCAGTTTCCTAATTTTAGTTTGGTAGCAATTATCTTAAAGTTCATAATTTAAATAAAAGTTAATTTAAATTAGAAGCTTGCAAAGTGTTTAATGTCAAAGGGGAAGGAGAAAAAAGAAAAGGAGAGGAAAGAAGTGGTGTTTGTCTAACTAATGAAATAAATTTTAGTCTAACAAGAGCAATAAGAAAATCAGTGAAGTAAAAATGATTCATTTTGAAATCAAAATGTTGAATTTTTTCCTCAGTCATTGTATTAAGTTCAGAACTCAAAACTCTATCGTGAAAAAATGATCAGATGTAGTAATTAAAATAATAATCTGGGATTTTTATGGTATACCATCAGTGTTACAATATATCTTCACTAATAATTCAAGAATATTATATGATATCATTACATACTAATAATGCCTGCGAAAGTTTATTACTCTTTCTACCGCTCTCAACAAATAAGATTTTCAGCACAACAATTACAAAAAAATGGTGCTCGTATCAGCTAGTCAAAATTAAATAATTTCGATCTTATCTATAAATGTTGTGTCAATAAATGACTAAGGTTGAATTTGGAACTTCAATTTTTCATAACTAAGTATTGTTAACTGAGAAATAAATTATTTAGATCTTAGCAGTAGCTATAAGCTTCATGATTCATTTGAACAGGCTTAGAAAATATAATATTGTTTAGGTATAAATGTAGTAAACTTTTGAAACTATTAATAGTTGACTGTCTAGAGTGGATAACAGTTAAAGTAATAACTGTGATATGTTGAGTAAACTCTGGTTTACATAGGACAATGCTGAAAATTTTTGTCCAATTGTTAAATGATTGAGTTGGCAGATAACACATTATACACTGTCTCACGATATGTGATGCTAGAAATAATCTTAAGATTAAGCAGCAATGTTCGAATACATTTATCACGATGGTCATTGAAAAAAATTCATGGTAACTATTACACGATCATGCATAGTCAGTCCTTATTCGACAGGCCGAATTTATGTTGTTTCAATTGTATATTTCAGCAAGAAAAGATAAAGTATTGGTAACAGTGATAGTAAATAAATAGTATTTCATAGAAATAGAAAAGTATCGAATAAAAAATGCACTTCAGATTTAAGGCACCGTGATTTTCTTATAAATTGATTATTTTGAAGAATTCTTGCCGATCCGATCCCACGAAAATGAAAGATTTGAAAAACTTCAATTGTAAAGAAGGAAAATACCTTTTCGAATGTATTCATATTTGCTAAGATACGCATAGCCAAAGCCAGCAATGAAAACATGTTCGATGAAGTATCTGCAATTGAATAATAATTTATATTTAGAAATTCACATTTTTCAAAATAATAACGTTTCAGGCATTTACGAGCTTTAATCTTATTTCATTAATGATGACAAGTCTGAAGCTACTAATTAATACTTATTAGCAAACACAGCACTGTATTAAAGTGGACATAATTTAAATAAATCTTAATTACATCAAGCACAAGTTTTGTCAAAGAAATGCAAGTTTCCGTTCTATAATATACCCTCCAACCAAATTGATTTTGAAGGGAAAAGAAAAAAAGAGGGTAGTATAAAAGACAGCCACTCAATCTTTTTGATTTTTTTTCGCAGAAATTGTTAAATTTCTATTATTTTTGTCACGCAATTTAGTTTAGTTATTTTTGCAATTTCTGAAAAATTCCAATGTGGAATTTGATTGGGGAATTAAAGATTTATTTATATAGGAAAAATTAAAATCTAATTTGATAGCTAATTTAGCAACTAACTGAGAGATATAGGCTTTCGAGACATAGAAATTATAATTCTAACAATGTAAGCGTCATAGTTTAAAATCAGAGCATAAATTAATTTTAGCTTCAGTAAATCTATGAGAAAATAAAAATTTTTAAATTTTCACTCTTCCAATTAAAATATTCATATTATGATAAGGAGAAGTTTGATTTGTTACTAAAAATTTGTTGTCCTAAATAAATTGATAGGAGCAACATCCTTAAAAACTGTTAACAGTTAGTTTCGTTGTTGCAGTTCCAAAGTAACGTAATGTAGTAGAACTGAATTACGAATTTGAAAAAGAATGAATTTGAAGTGATTTACAACGCACGAATATTCTGACATATACGGAGCTTATAACACTAACTGCTTTATGGTTTCTTTTACCTATGCTGTCATTATGTCATCATTTTTGAAAATTTATATCTTATATATATATATATTTGTATATTATAACACTTATCGTACTCGTAAGTTGGCTCCGTTATTAAACTGTCCGATCTATTTGCTGGTCCATTGCTTGCTGAAATATCGATCCTTTCGTCTTGTTAAATATTCGATTCTTTCGTTGATCTCATTTCATCCAGTAAACCAATGATACTGTAAGCGGTAGATTCTCGCTTAAGTCGATCGGAATGAATGAATGAATTACTCTTCCTTGAATAAATTACAGAACTCGATTTTAATAAATAGATTACCTTTAAGGTCGTTCATCGTGAGCAGGCCAGCTTTAGAATACGAAGTAATTAATCTGAGACCGTTGCAACAGGATAGGAAATGAATGTCACTCAAGCAAGATCAAAGTTTATAGTAAATAGTAAATAGAATAAAACTTTAAAGAACGTATGGAAGCTGAAAGAGAAGATAATTTGGTTGGGACAACTCTAACAAATCATGAAGGATTTGCTATTGGTTTATATAATTGAATCATTCAACTGCTTTAAAAAAAATCCAAAAATATTGATAAACATCGGAATAAGATGCTATTCTATCTATTGTTTATCCATTTAATTTCAAATTAAAAATCATTTATTGCTACCTAAAAGTCTTTATGGTATTTTTATCAATTAGGAATTAATTAATTGTCTGGTTTCTCTAAACAAATGATGCATAAATTCAAATCACTAATCATGTAAACAATACGATATGAAATTTGAATTTTAAGAGCGGACGGTAGTATCATCAAAAAAGAAAAAAGCAAAATCGAATCTAATTTGTAAAAATTTAAAAAATAATTTTTAGTCAACGGTGGTGAAAAAGTGCTGAATACCATTTATTATGGGGACTTCATATTTTAGATTAGGAGAGCTTCTGAAGCTAATTACAGCGCATTAAACATTGTAACAGCTTTGCAGACTGCAGTGCATTTCACTTTCTTTTGAGTTACAGTACCGAGTACTAAGTGTTCTGTTAAACCAACTTGGATGATCCGATATAACAGTTGAATCAATTGTGAAAACAGGAGTTAATATAACAGAATATATTGTAGAAAGAGCTTATTAGGTATGGTTGCTCTGAGGCTTAACTTCCTTCAATTATTATTTGTTGCTGAAACCTTTTGCACACAGGTTCACAAGTAGTAAGATGTAAAACATTTGAATAGCACAACAAATGGACTTTTTTCTAAACTCTTTCATTCTCCTACCACGTTGAAAAAATAAAAAATAATTTTTGGTGTAGTGAGTTAAAGCATAAAGGAGTATTCTATACTCTTCCTATTAGAATGAACAAAAGTCATGAAAACCAAAACAAAGACAAGAATTCCTGCACGTTGTTTTCAGTAATTAGGAATCTTAAAGCTTTTCTGCATATCCATTTTTCAAGTTAAACAGTTGAAAAAGAAGAACTCTTTTTAAAAGTGTTGACTTTCCACATATTTTGGAGGAAGGTCATACATCGATATTTTTTTTGAAAAATGTTAAGTATTAATAAAAAGGTGAGACGAAAATTTTTCGTGCTCTGTAATCATCTGGTGCAATATGAAAGTAACGTGTTGGTAATTGCTCCAGACCTTACGTCGTCAGTCATTACTTCATATACTTCTACATAACAAGTTTTCGGTAGATATCTCAACAACACAAATAAATAATTCTGAAGCAGACCAAACTCCAAATGTTAATCATTTAGATACTCGCATCATTAAATTAAGGACTGCAATCAAATTCAAAGTTTCAGCAAAATCGTGAAAAATCTGTTTTCAAGGAAAATGACATGTTTAAACTGGTATGAAACCAAATTTTGGTCTTGTTTTTGGCATAATCAGAGTTTGTGCTTTTTATAAATTCAATTTTAATTCTTGAGCGTATTTTTTTATTCAAATTTCATTGCGTCAGAACTTCATAAACTCAAAAATGAATTTGTACCAGTCAATAATTTTCCAAGTCGGAAAAAATGTATTCCAAAAAGCCGCACTTATTTGTAATCCGCACATTCTAACGAAGTGTCCGCTAGAAGGACTATTGCTGTCAAATGCAAAAATTGGGAAAAAAGAAATTGTTTAGAATTATGCCTCAAAAAATAAAAATAAAGAAGACATATCACGTCGTCCAATACAAACAAATTCCGAAATTTCTTCCTTCAAACACAAAATCACGCTTTAATTATCTACGTTCTGATTATATTGCAAAACATAAAGCAACAAGAACCATTTAAGAAATTCATCTTTTTGTCGCAATTTGGTTGAGGCATCGTCTTGAACATAAAATACAGACTGCCTCGTGTTTTTTTATATCTGTTTGTTTTCATAATTTATCAGTCATCTGATATATTTGAGCACTCTCCAAATTCTATGTAGTTCCAAATTTCAGTATGTCAGCTGAAACGATTATTTTCAGAAATTAATAGCAAGATTTAGTAGTTTTTACAATTTTGGAACTTTATAAGCAGCAGTCTGTGGCAGTCCTGAAACTTTATGGGAATTATCACGTTAAAATCCCGAAATCTTAAATATTTTATCCATTCTTTGATCTCTAGATTAAGAACAAAACAAGATTTGTTCATTTTTGCAAAAACTTGACTGTGCTTCGATATGATAGAAAACAAAAAGTTATTGAAATTTTAAATACCTGATTTGACATACTTTAAAAATTTGGCGAGTATATAACGAGAAAGGATTTTTCGAGTAAACATAAAATAGCAAAAAAAACTGCAATTTAACTATATGGGCATGAAAGCTAGTTAGCTTAAGATTTGCTTAAAAATAGCAGATATTAGGAAGAAAGAGATTGTAAGGGATGGGTAAAATGGGTAACATTTTTGTTTATTACAACATTTTTGTTAATAATACTCTTCCTAGATAAAGGAACAGATCCAATATAGTTCTGCATATTCTGCGAAATTGCACACAGAAGTGAATTTTTGGTAGGAATTAAAAAGATTTGTTAATTAATTTCACAAAAAGCCAATCCGTGGAAAAGGTGAAACTGAATCAGAAGAAACTGAAAGTTTACGTAAATAACAGATTACACATCATTTTCAATATTTATACAGAATTTTAAGCATTAAAATGTAGTTTTACTTCATTTTGCATTTTCAAACAACAAAAACAAAAGAAAAGAAAGGAAGGATAGGTAAACTTGAATTCAAAATATATTATTGTTCATTCAATGATTCTCTAATCCATTTCTCTGTCTATCAATCCATAATAGCAATAAAGTGACATCTTCTGAAAATTGTTTTTGGAAGAATGAAAGTGACGACACATTAAATGTACACGTCTTTATGAAATTTTAAACGAAAGTTCTATTATACAAATATTAGCAGAGATAATTAATTCACCGAAAATGCGAATTTTTCAATTCTTCAGAGAGGCATGGACGCCTGATCATTCGGGTTACTCGTTAAATATAAGAGCATAACATAAAAGTGCACATATGCATATACACATACACGCACATACACACATATACACACAAACACACTCAGGAAGACACAAGCGGACGTAGTTGCAAATTGTGTTAATACAAAGTTATTTCCAGTTTTCTGACAGGAGCATCACTTTTTGGAATTCCTTTTTTTTGCTATGCCTAAGTCAGATTTTCCTCTAATTTACGCAGTATTATGACCTGTTCGCTTGAATGGTTCAGGTTTGATAAGGTCAGGGATTTCTCTTCTGCCCTGGCGATAGTCTATTATGCAATTCGCAGTTGTTTGCATTGACACAAAAGTGTTTTTTGAAAGTTTGTCGGAGCATATCAAAACTTCATCATTGGTTTAATCAATTCGTCTAGCCTAGTTCCTGTTCTCTCATACAATTTTAGTTATCTTCGTAAATAGAAATGAATAAGATAATGTTTTACTTGTTATTTTTACAAATTTATGGGCAGAACAGATTGTTACCATAAACTTCAATATTTGGAAAGGAAATTTTTTGATTAGCATTAAAGAAGATAGTAATAGGAACAAATAAATTTCACTTCTTTTCTATTCAAAATCAGAACTATGATTGGTCAGCAAATACTCCGACAAAGTGTTTAGAAAGCGCTAGAAGGAATTCGTTTCAAACTTGTTTTAAGACGGAAAAAAGAAGAAAAAAGGCCGGATAAAAATGAATAATTGAGCGAATCCTTTTTCCACTATGACTCACCTGCTCATATTTACCAAATTTTAACATCAATGTTTTCCAGAAATGTACTTTTTGCTCATCCAATTGGGCAGCTTTTTTACATTTTCTAATACCACGGATTCTATTATGCTATTTTCTAAAAGTAAAACAAAATCATAGGCAATAAATTCTCGCACGCATTCGACCTTCTTCGAACATCCAATCATAACTAATTTTTTTTTCAAACTAAAAAGGGTTATTCTAAATTATAAATCTTTTCATTATTACATAAATAGAAGTTCGGATGCATGCAAACATTCTGCAATAATAGTTGGAAACATATTGCAGAAAATTCTACTCCTAACTTCATAGGGGAAAAGTTTGACTACGAAATGAAGTAACTTGCAATAAGGTGGAATTCTCTGCTTAAACTCTATTGTAGCAAACATGATAATTAGTAAAATTAATAAGAATTAGGAAGTTGAGCACAACTTTTTGGAAACCAAGAAGCAGAAGGTGTTTTCAAAGAATTCAAATTTTTCTTTAATTGCAATTTATTAAAAGACTTGGGGGACTTCTAATGATTAGGATGAATAGAATTGTGCAATATATTGTCATAGAAAAGGAAAACTTTCGGAATCATATTTATTTGAAAGTTTTTTGTATATAGACTATATATATATATACAAACAAAATTTGATTAAGATCATTCCAAAAAGTAGTAGCACTTATGATTTCAAAATTTTCCCAAGAGCTCTTTGAGGAAAAAGTTATGTTACAAGTTTCACACGATTGAGAAAAAAGCAATCTTGCTTTTTCATTTTTTTCAAGCGTTGACAATAACGTTTTCATTTTCTGAAATGAATTACCTAAATAAACGGATGTCGGTAGCATAGAAAATTTTTCATTGTTTTGAAGATAGTCATAGAACATTTGAGACCAAATAATATTAATAAAAGAAACATTCTGAATTTGTAAGCAATTATATTGCTAAAAACTGCAGTAATGAAAATATAAGTTGGATTTAAATAATTCAAACGTCCCTGAAAATTTTTGGCAAAGAATAGAACATTAATTCATAAACATATATGGCACAGTATTAAAGAAGAGGCGCTCCTGAAAGGAATTCCCAGAAATTTTAACTGCGTGGGAAGGAAGTGGCATCAGAGCGCAAAATGTGAAATACATTTAGCATCAGTGAGTGTATAATTCTTTTCATCGTGAAAAGTAACGCATTTTAACTTCAACCATTTATTTTAAACTTTTTTTGCTATTATTGAATCAGTTCTAGCTGTCAAAGCTTATTGCAGTAAAATTATAGCAGAGAGCAATTAGGAATTCAAAAATTTAGTAAGCATAATAATAAATAGAAGATATGTAAAATATATGGAAGAGATACATCGAATGAAAAGGTGAAACTAAAGCAAACTGATTTATTTAATAAGTAAACAGGTTAGAAAGTTATGCAAATAAAAATAAGGAAGAAAATAATAAGATTAATGAGCCTAAAGAGTTTTGTTTTTCACCTTTTATCTTGTTTTATCATTTCTTCTACATCCGTGATATAAATCATTATTTAATCAATCAATATTCTTGTATCTTACGAATAATTAATCAATAAATAGCAAATGAATTGAATTTCTTCCTATTCCATATGGATTTCCTCCACTGATCTCATCGAATAACATTTGTTATTCTTAAACTCACGCATGCGATGAGATTAGTGAAAGTTTTTCAAAAGCTATACTAGATTGAATAAAATGTTTCCCGAAATTCAAAAATTAATTTTTCCATGTTTCAGTTTCATTAACACAGAATCATAGAGTATTCCATTCTTGACCATTCGAGAAATGCATTACGTTCCATGAATGAAATAATATCAGTAAACTTATTAAACCAGTTTTATTATGCGCGGAAAAGGTGATAAAAATGAAAAAATTCTCAAAAAGAGATTGAAACGTATGAAATGTTCAACAAATGATTGTTGTTCCATTCTCTCAACACAAAAAAAAGAACAAAGACGATTCAGTTTTTCAATTTGTCAGCCATTTTTTTCTTCATGTTTTTCCAATTGTTTTTGTTGACATCTCGAATTTGTGCATAATTTGATGATATCCTGTTCCCATTAATGGAATTTCCATAATTTACCCCATTTTCGTCCCTCCTCTCCGCCTCAAATACAATTATATATTATCGGATTGATTAGTACCTTTCTCTTTACAAATAAAACACTATTTCTGTGAATGGGTGGGTCAGCAGCACTTTTTCATTTTAGTTTATTTATCCTTCTGCAATTGATTGATAGTAAATTGTTCTGAGATTTATTTACTCATTGGATTGGAAGAATGCGCTTTTTTCTTTCTATTTGCGCATGTGCATTAAACCATCTGAAAAATCATATTTAAGGATAGAAAACAAGCTGAAATGTTAACAAATTCACTGTTTGCATCCACGGATCAGACGGACCGTTCTTATAATCGGAAAATTTATCTTTCTTTTTTGATATGTTCTCCTTATTAGTGGATAGCAAAACCATTGTTTCTTAATCCCTCCATCAATTGTTTCGTGCATTACATATCAAGAATTTTATCAGCTTTCATTTTCTCTTTGGTCTTTCTGCATTTTGCTCTAATTTATTGCCGTAAAATAAAAGTGTATCCGTTTATAAAATTTCTCAAATCGTAGCTAAACAAAAAGTTAAAAATTTTACAGTCAGCACGACTTATTCCACTATTTGTTAATGTTGATACTTTAATCGAAAATTTTAACTTCTTTCTCATTTTATCTTTTCCTTTTTCCCGCAGTATTGACTATACTGTATTTTTGCAACGTTTTTTGCGATTAGTATTATAATTCGCTGGCATGTACACAGCAAAATTGCATGACAAATTCTTATATCTATTCCAATTTTTTGTTTGGAAATGTGAATTGAAATGAGATCTAATTGTTTTAAGCAAATAGGGATTTTAAGAGAGCTATCTATGAAGAGCATCAGTTAAAACAAAATTATTGAATAGCGTGATAAACTTACGTTAATTTTTGCTTTATTTAACTTAATCGATGAGAACGAACAAATTAAACAAATTTAAAGAATGAAAGTATAAGGGTATTCGATATTCAAGGATATTTAAGTTTATTAAAATTGTAGCAATAAGATGATGAAATGAAAATATTGGGAATAGTAGCGAAGAGACAAAATGCATCCATTCACAAACGTGAATTGCACAAATTTACGCCAATATCCGTTTTTGGAATTTTAATCACCAACATATATCAATACCAATTTTCCGTTCGCAGTGCCGATTTAGTGGTAGAGATACAACGCATACAGGCTCTCTTCTCTTTTTATCTTTTTCGATTTGCTCCCAATCCTTCATTAAAATCAGAAAAGGTGCGCCATCCTAAATGTTATTTTCATCTTTTTACTTCCTGCTTCCTTTTTCAATGACTTACTTTTATTCGGATATGATTCAAAAATTATATCTGAAAATAATCGTGCGGAATGTTTTCATATCGTTGTCCATCTTCTCCCTTCATCACAATATCCTATCATTAATTCTATATTATTTTGCATTTTCTTTCTATTTCAATAATTTTTCTTCGTATGTTGAGACATTTAAAACAAAATTAACAGTTAAGAATTAATTACTTAACTTATACTAATGGATGCTTAGCAAATAAAAATAATGTATAATATTCATAATGTAACAAGGTTTCCTAAATCGATCAAAGCCGCTTGATAATAATGATCTGATAATCAGCTCCAAATACATCTTCATCTTCATTTGTAGAAAAATTCAAATACCATTTCATTTTTAACAGTTGAACTTCATGAATATGATGAGAATTGAATTCTTATTGAGGACATGATTGCTTTTTCACTTGTTATTGTGGATGTCAGGTATTGAATCCCAATTATAACTTTACTTTGATAAAGATGTTGTTACCATTTACCAACACGGGCGAATGAATTCCATAAGTTCATAATGCAATTGAAAAATTAATTCCTCTGAAAACTTGTGAATATATTATTTTCTGATTATCTCTTCGCATTCTCTCAGAACTAATATTTGCAAAATTTTTGCTTTCTGCGTTATTTGAGATTACAAATTAATCCGTCGTTAAAGATATTTAAGGCAGTTTAGCTTATTTTTCAGAGACGAAGAACATTTGCCGATGCGTGTATCATTTATTTTAACAATCTTTACAGCATTAATGGTAAGCATTATACTTAATTATTTGATAATACTAGCAAAAAACATTTGCCAGCTTGGGAGTTTATGTTTCGAAATTGATGTTTAAAAAAGTGTAATAAAGAAAAAAATACTCGTATGAATACAAATTCATTTTATGTTTAATATTTACAATGAAAGAGTAACATCGACTTTTCATTCCTTTTGATTAGAAATTCTAAAAAACGGAATCACCATAACATTTTCATTTAATATTTATTGTCCATCGTGATGACCTAATTGCCCACTACAATGGCAATAAAGACAAATGAATGCAAGAAATACGGGCAATTTGAATTGACGCATTTGCAAACAATTTAACACATTTCACAACATCAATTCCAAACATTAATTACAACAATTGATTCTAATTATTCAGAAATTCTTTACATACGAAAATTGAAATGAGAAATCGTTGAAATAAATGTGCGATAATTATTTCTGGATAGTTATCTTTAAATCGATCAAAACTTTGTCGTGTTTTAACTCATTTATAGTACGCGAAAGACAAATGAGAGAAATATCGTTTTTTGATTTCATAATATTAATTGTAATTTCGAGATACATCACCAATTCTGACAGCAACAAAATTTACGTAATCAATCTTATTTTTCTTCTATTTCGAAAACGCTTTTAAAAGTTGAAGTTTTTCCATGGAGATTTATGCAGAACAATTATTTTTATAAATGCACTCTACAGTCATATTTTTCCGAATATTGATTTTTTGTTCTAACCATTTTTAATTAAATTAACTTGAAATTTAACACTCTTTTTTTCAAAATAAATTGAAGGATGATTTTTCACGCAGAAATAAGATATCGTCAAAAGCTGAACATTGACCAATGAGCCAGCTTTACTTAGTTGTTTCAAAATGAAATTTTCCTAATCCACTAATCTCTATCATCGTGCAAAATGCTTCATATCGATTTCTAAGCCAAATAAATATCCATTTGTCAGTTGAAGTGTTTGTTTCGATCTTAAATATAGAACTTAAATACGTGAAAGCAATATATAAACTTTGCAGAACAACATCAAAAGCAACGTTTCAGACAATGGTATTCTCGGTGATCCATATGTTTATTGTGGCGACAATTATATCGAAGTAGGTCGATGAGTATTGAATTTAATTGGATTTTCAGTGCAGAAGTTTGTTAGTTCGAAAAAGAGAAAGAGAAAGAATCGATCCATAGATTGTTTCAAACTTGTAAAGCAAATGTCGTTGTGCTTTCCCTCTTATATTCTCAAGGAATTTCCATTTCGAATTGAATCGTGTTGTTTTCGCTTTAAAAACGTGATTTCTCACAAAAAAACAAAAGTCAACACAGCAAATGTTATGTTCGAAGAAGAAATTTTTAGTTGGAAACTTGTTTTAGGAATAAACTGTTCGTTGGGATGGTGACTTTGAATGATAGTGCCAAAAATGTTTCATTATATATATGTCAGTACACTAAAAAGTTTACTTTAAAATTTGAACTTAAATTCAGATATGAAAGAGAAAATGTGAATTTTTATCACAAGGCGAACCTCTCTATTTTACATTCAATATTAAGGTTCAATTTGAATATTAAGGTGCAATTTGAAACACGAAGTACTTTCAAAGGGCTGATATTTGTGGAAGACCATTTAGCAGATCCGTCATGTCGGTCGATTGCTGCTGAAAATGTGGATGATGGAGGACGAAATGCATCAATTAGACTTGGATTCAAAAGTTGTGATGTTGAGAGAAGACGATCGGTAGGATCAGTCATTTACTAAACAATTTAAGCAAAGCAATCTATGTATTGCATTAAACAGCACAGTTACTTTTACAATAAAGCTGATTATTTAAATAATATTTTATTTCTTTTCCTTATTAGAAAATTTGAATTTTTACGTTTCAGAGTAACCCACGTGGTATGTATATAACAACATCACTCTTTCTGGCATTCCAACCCGATTTTCTGAGCAAAATTGACCGTGTTTATGTGGTACAATGTTTATACATGGAAATGGAAAAAATTTTCGAGAAACAAATACAAGTAAAGTAAGTTTGTCAGATATTAAAAAATCATCTTTTAAGATTTTGGAGTAACTATCCAAGCATTTATTTTATTTCACTTTAACAGTTTTTGATTGTTTTAAACTATTTTAAAAAACCGCCATTTTTTCTGTGAAGATTAGACCTGGATTCATTTTTTTTTAATCATATAAATTAAACTATATTTAATCGCTTGTTGTAACCTATTTTCACTTTGTATATTCTAAAAGTAGCCCATAAAACTAAATCACAAATGTCAGGTATAGTTTATATTCGTTAACACTTTGACCTCATATTTATCTATTGTTTCTTCAACTTTATAATAATTAATTGATTTAATATTTCATACTTTTTCTAGTAGTTCATAAATTTCAGAATGAATCCTCCTCCACTCCAAACCGAACAGGTACCTATGCCAGTGTGTAAATACGAAATTCTTGATGGATCGCCTGCCGGATCACCAGTATTTTATGCTGTCATCGGACAAATGGTTTTTGCAATATTATTTAATTGTTTAATTATTCATACTCCAAAAATGAGCGAAGATCACATATATTTTTGTTGTTACGATAAATTGCTTTCAATTTCATAGATTCACAAAGAGTCAGAAGGTTCTGGAACTTGTTACCTCCAATGACTTTATCAACTCGGTAAAAAAAGTGACTTCAATTTAGGTTTATCACAAATGGACATGTGAGGCGGATACCGAGAATCAGTTTTGCATGATAGTGCACAGTTGCTTCGTGGATGACGGTAACGGCGATCGGGTTCAGCTGATTGATGAGCAAGGGTATCGTTGATTTTTAAAATGCAATGATTTCAATGGACAGTTGATAAATCCTCTTACTCTTCCCTATAAAAGCAACAGAAAAGAGAAAGGTTACAATAATTAGATTTTAGATTTCAAAAAATTTTGTAATTTAGATGATGACTGTTTTGGAAATGAAGTATCATTGCTTGTTTTTCTAATGCAGATGTGCGAAGGACAAATATTTACTGCAAAATCTGGAATATGTGTCAGATTTAATGGCGGGTAAAGAAGCACATGTTTATAAGTATGCCGATCGACAAAGTTTATTCTTTGATTGCCAAATATCATTAACAGTAAAAGAACCGGATCAAGAATACTGCTCCGTACTAGTTTTTTTAAATGAATTTTTGAATTTCATTCGATAAACAAATATCTGTCTTTTTTCAAATAGAGCTAAACGAAGATGCTTTGAATATATTAATTGTAAGAGCTGTCATTTACAAGTAATACTTCCAGTTTTTGTCATTGACTTGTCGTCATCATTTTTCTTAAATCAGATTTTATTAATAAGAAATGTTAAGAATATGTAGATATTTCCAATTGCTTTACCCTTTGCAAATTATAACGAAGAAGATTTAGATTAAAAAAAACATTGATCAGCCTGGAATGTAATAAATTTTCTCAATTCTATCTGAATTAGATTCCCAAACGTTCTGTTTCAAAAAATGTAAGAAATAGGGGGAGATAAACTTGCTTCTATTGATCATAAGAAAATTGGAAGACGTTTCACTTCTAGATTCCAATTTGTCCAGAGCCTCCAAGACGAAGGCGTCAGACTTCATTGCAGCCGGTATCACAAATGAAAGAAAATCAGCCGTTTAAAAACACTTCCAATGCAAAGGAACAACTATTAACGAAGAGTAATGGAGTGGTGTATAGTAAAAGTATTGTTGATTATTTCCTTAATTATCTGACACTCTTTTTAAATCATCCAACTGATTGCCTTCAGCCTATTAAAAACTATTCATATTTTGAAAAACCTTACCATTACTCTATATTATTTAAGCAACAAAATTTCCAGTGTGAAATTCGCACGCCAGAATATTTCCCAAGTTAATTAACTAATAAACTTGGTCAATCATAGACAAAGTCTTCATAAGCAGCTAACTAGCCATAAATAATTTATTAGTTTTCTTGCAAAATAAGGTAAAAAGGTATGCGAACCAGTTTATCTTGCGTCAGCAAATAAGGGATCAGTATTGCAGGAGAGTTTGAATTAGAAATGAACTTTAACCCTCGACATGATCAAATTGGAAAAGCTGACTGGTTTGATGACAATTTCAGTGTTTATCAGGTCACTTTTATAGTTAACTTCGATTTTTTATGCAAATGAATCGTAAAATGGCCAGCAAAAATATGTTTCACAATTTCGAAAGAAATACCTTTCAGGATGTGTTCTGTATGTCATCATTTGGTCTCGGCACAATTGCAGCAATGAATTTAATTATGGTCTCAACATCAGCTCTATTTTTCTATGGCAGTTGCAAGTATTCATTATGCAGAACAATGGACTAGATGTAAACTTCATTGCGGAATTCGAAGTTCTCAACATCCTGGAAAGGTCTCAAACTTCTTAACTTCACATCCTCAGTTGTTCCGATGTCAATATTCAAATATTTGTTTGGACTTACAAAAAGAATTCGGCTTTGCTTTATGAAATTTACACTTGAGGGTTTCCAAGCCACTTTTTTCATAAATAACTGTAAGAATGTTGTTGTTTTATAACGTTTCCATCACTGAGCGTTTTGATATCTCAGGATTTTTTTCAAATAATGCGAAATTTAAATTTATGATCGATTCAAATTCTTCAGTTAGAAAAGCCAAAGAATTTTCCTTAAATAATGAAAAAATATACGCTAAAATATATTATTTTGTAAAAAAATTTGTCGAAGTTTATGCAGATGATTTCAACGAACTCAGATCGAAGATATTATATATTTTGATAGCAATAAACCATCAAAGATAATCTTATGAAAAGGTTTTGATCAAATTCATCAGATAAATGTAAGCTCGCATATAATACATTCATTCGCTTTAATTTTTTTTTTTTGTTTTTTAATATTACATCAATTAATCGATATTCAAATTAAGAGAAGATAAGAATGCAAAATTTATAGAATCTTAAACAAAATAATTACAAAAACGATTTCCATCTATATCCAAACCCTTTCTTTTTAGAAAAAAATTTTATGGAAATTTACGAGCAACTTTTTTGATCTCTATTCCCAATGTTTTCTGCATTGGACTAAGACTTTAACAGATCATGCTTATATTATAGCTGTAACATGGTTTGAGATCGTATGAACCAAAGATCCTTTTTTCATTTTCAGTAATTATGTATTTGATTTGATTTTAATTATAAACTTACATAATTATAATGCATGTTATTATTGTATATCGTATTTGTCATTCATTATCTTTTTAGTGCTACAAGTTTTGCTATCAAAAAAAGCATTATTTTTTGAACAGTTTTTAAAGGCAATTTCTTAAATATGAGGAGGATATTTTCATCTTTCTCCATCTAAAATGTTTATCTTCAAGTGCATATTGTTTTACTATATGTTGCATAATTAGTTAAATGTAAGAAAGAATTCAAGAAAATCGGTTACCAAAGGTGGGTGAAGTGAAACGAACTACAAGTTGCTTTCATATTGCAACTTGTATTATTGCTATTATTGAAAATATATAAGTTTTCCTGCCAATTTCCTGAACCATAGTCCTCTATTTCAAAACGCATTTTACACTTCGAAAATTATGATAGACACTTAGAAGTTATGCAATTGGAATTCAATTATTGAACAAAAAGTGTGAAATCACTTTAATTTTCAACTAATTGAACCATTGTCATGTAATTTCATCATTAGCCTTTCAATAATAAGTTTCATCCAAGATAGTGTTCTCGTTTTTCTGCTAGTTTGAAGCTACCATCTATGCTTGAACTTACAAATTTCAGCCTAACTACACCATGAAATCTCAGGTTGATAATTAACAAATAAATATGTATCTAAATGGTATAACAAATTTTCATATAACCAGAGTCAACAATAGTTGTATATTATCAGTCATTTTTTTAAGATATAGGTTTAAATTATACATGCTATATATATAGAATTCCTAATTTACATTTTGTCGCAAAAAACTATTTTAATATTTTTATACGAAGCCTTGATGCTTTTCAAATTAATGCGCCAAAATCTTGCTTACAAATTTCGTGATGTGTCCGTAATATATTTTTCTGAAGTATTCAACAATTATGATTATGGATCAGTCCTCACTTATCAGTTAGAAGGACTTTTAAGAGACCTTAAATAACTTCGAAGAAATTTCAACAAATTTTTAGGAATGATCAATAAGAGCAAAAATAATAATTATAAAACTTTAATAAGTAGCCAACGTGAAAAAATTCGATCTTCAGTATTACTGATTGTCTGCACAGTAAAATTTATCGAAGAGGCTTTTGGAGTCAGTACTGATCTTTAAAACCAATTTGATTTCACTTGAGAGATTAGATAAAAAAGATGGACATGATAATTGCAAATTAAATCAAATATCACTGAAACGCTATGAAAAAAGACACGTATTTTAGGATTTCTATTATTCATACAAGGCAACGAAAATTCGAATAGAAAATAATCACTTGAAGACAATTAATTCTATTGAGAATGTATAAATCAGCTGATATGTATCTAACGTCAAACAAGCTTACAAAATTCAAAATAGTTTCCAAAGTACGGACGTTTTACCAACATCTTCCATTCGTCTCATTTTTTTAACTTCTCGAATTTTCGACTTAGTTGTCTCATAGAGACAATGACCATCCAAGAATGATCATATCTATAAACTGATAGACCCAATGCCTGTTTGGAATGGAAATGAATTATAATACAACTTTTTGATATCATGTAATTTCAACAAAGTCTTGTTCATACAGATTTTAATGTTTTTGATGCCTATGAATTCTCTTCTGATTTCTTAGAGCTTTAGCATTTAGATAATATGAACAGAGAAGACGAACAACAGTCTCTTCTGAAGCACTTTTTCTAACCCTTTCAAATGATCAGTGATAGTATTTATTCAATTGGGAATTTCCAAATACAATATGCAGCATGCAAACTATAAACATACGATGTTTATATACGACTGAATAGTTAATGCTTTAGCAGTATTAGGATCTCTCACTCATGTTGATAATCAAATGAAACATATTCTTAATATTCACTTCTGTCGCTAACTGTACATCTCCTGTGGTGATGTGATGAAGACCGATACTACGTTCGCAGACTTCGATTTCAGCCATTATGGCTACTACTTTCGTAAAGATGCAAATAGATGATCTGTGTGACCATTAGATGGATTAAGATTTTTTTGAAATTTTAGCAACGTTGTTGTGCATTTGCAATTTGGAGAATAAGCTTATAGATTTGGGTAGGTAGTGCTAGTTTTATACTGGTTGCTGCAATTTAATGATAATGTTTTGGAGATGGACAAAAGTGATCATCAGTATTATCTCTTACAATAATTTGCATCAAACATTACTGTAAGCTATATTCTCAGCAATGAAATGTAGCAAGACAGATATTGTAATAACATGAAGCAATACATATTTCTTGTTATTCGATATCACGAGGTTAGATTTAAAAAACAAAGCGATTTTGCAGTCACCAAGAAATCAATTAGTGATGATATAGTGAGGAGTTACTAGGAATTATTCCAGTGTACTAGTTGGGCATATAATTAGGCCATTCCAATAATTATGGACATCTTTTCTGAAAATTGTGATGTAAATGGATTTTTTTTACAATTAAAAATACATATTTATCACTATTATTTTTCAACAAAAGCAAAAGTGATCAATTGATGGTTCAATTAATCAAATTTAGATGTTTCAGAATGGAATCATAGAAGATTGTTGTTGTTTGTCATTCATTGTGACTTTCTTCGCCGTGGATTTGCATATTGAAGTTCATCAGATTTCTGCAAATTTTGGACAATTGTAGAAAAATGATTTCCTATTCTGGAAATATTCTGGAAAGTGAGCTTTTCAGGCTAAATCAAGCTATGTGATTTAATTATTATAAAATTTGCTTCTTAATATACGCTACCTATTGCTATGAATATGTAGAAATGTGCGATACTCTGAAATGCCACTGCTATAACATACCAAAATGTGAAATGAATGATTGGCTTAACTTTTCAAACTATATCATTGCTTATCAAACTTTAGTTAAGGAGCTTATCATCTGCAACAAAGATGTTTTAAATTTCGGAAACCTGGATATCCCATTTATATCAAAAAATGACTTTAAATACTAAAAAAAAAAAACAAAATATCGCTTGATAATGGTCGGTTGAGATATAATAGCAGTGTTTAAGATTTAATATAGCTTCTTCACTTCTAAAACTTTTAACATAATTTCAATATTTTAGATATTGCTAGTGGCGACTACAAAAACATTGCTGCAAATACTAACATTTCAGAAAATTTTCAAATAAAATACTTGCTCAAAGTCAAGTTTTCTTTTATTTTCCCATATAGTTCACGAAGTTCCTAAGCGATTAACCTTCAATGCTGCCAATCGTCATTTCAACATTAGTTTTGCTTACTGGCTATAGGAAAATAAGAATTTTGGCAAGTTTCTTAATTACTTTGATACTATGGGATTTTCAGCCAATGATATAAATTGTGGTTAGATTTATCTTTTTAAACGTTAAAATTAAAAAATTATTTCGTTTATGAGCTTATTTTTATGCTTTACTGAGGATTACGACAAAAACCCGCATGTAAATAAATAGTTAGGCTTGAAATGGTTGCCAAATGAATAGCAATTAAATGAAGTTTTATTTTAAATGTGAAAGATGTATTGTAGTTCCTCAAAATTTGATATTTATTTTATTGAAAGCAATCGACGGAAAAACTTGTCGTAGAAATAGAACTACCAATAGTTTTAGAAGAGTAGTGATGATTAACGAGCCTTAAATTCTGATTCGGCAAAAGAAGCCGGAAGTTCTAGATATGACCACACAGCTGAATTCTAGAATTATTTATATTTTTTTAGGTGCTTTTGGCACCATATTTTAATTTATTGAAATACTTGATATTATTTAGAAATTGTTGGAAATACGAAATTATTTTGTAATACAAAAACTTTGAAGTTATGCAAATATTTTGTAGAATTTGTATTGTGAAATTTGTTATCTAGAATATTGTTAAGTGATCGACTCTATTACGCTAATGTCCTATAACATTTAAAGGGAAACCTCTCCAAAGAAATTCAATCCTCATCAAATATTCGACTGGGCCAAACCAGAGCTCTCTCAAAACAAAACTAACAAAACAAAAATTTAAAGTTCGCAACAGAAATGTCAATACTGCAATAATGATTTTGTAATCCGAATAGAATCAGTGCTATCAACATTTCTTATTTTGAAACTTAAAATACAATGATCAACACGTTGTCATCAGAATTAAGTAAACTTCTGATTTATCATCAACACATGTTAAAAATGGAAACTGATTCATCCCAGTCTTAATTACACTATTTCATTCTTAAAGATTTTTTTTCTGTTATATATTAAAGATTGCTTATCACTGACAATTTTTATTTTTTTATCTTTTAACTCCTTATAATCAATTTTTTATTAGTAGCAATGCTTCACAATTAATCCAAAATTTTGAAAATTTTCACAGATTTCGTGAGCTCGATCTTTTATATATTTGTCAAATTTCTTAACATATTTTTATTTACAAGATATCTTGTAATTTAACAACTAGTGATACATTAGCATTAACTAAATTAATTCAGGAAGTTATTCTCCCTGTATCGTAATATATATAATATTGATATGATAATATTGAGCGATATCGAAATAATACTGACTTGAACCGCAACACTTTCTAAATTTTTTGGGAGCGTTGTAATATTGAAGTTTACCGCAATTCATTTCTTAATTAGAAATTTGCATAATAAATCAACTTTTTAAAATCTGTGAAGAATACATGCTTTGAGGTGAGAGTGCAGGAACAGTTTAAGATAATTCTCATAAACAGATAAAAATGGATGAAACGGAATGGTTTTCATTACTGCAGTTATAAATTTTATAATGTGGCTGGCTCGCTTGGCATTGCGATCTAATTATTCAACGCAAATGACAGCAAAGCGACAAATAACTTCTTCAACGAAAAATCAAGAGAAGTGGAGAGCTAAATGGAACAATTTTACTGAAAAGATTGATTTCTGGAAATGTAATGGTGATGGTTTATGGGGGTGTGTATTCATATCGAATTGATTTTTTACTAATAAATCATCAGAACGAACTTACTCTAATCAAAATTCAACAATCGCTTTAATTTATGTGCTCATTTTATATAGTCAGTATTACTGATTCAATGCTGTCAATATGCTTTTTGAGTTAATGAAACAAATCTCAAATTACTCGCACAAAATGAAGTCTATCTACAGATATTATGGACATCATTATACTTGGCATGACTTTGAAAATTTTCCGCTGCATTTTCAAATGTGTACTTTCCTGAGTGTGCTCACATTTTTTTCATTTTATGGATTTAAAAAAGTGGAAGTCATGACTGACAGAAGTACAGTTATCATTTATTAACATTTATCATTTTAACATGAATATTTTTCCCCTTCCAATGTTCACCAGGATCAATCAGGACTTGAGTTTCTTCATTGATGTGTATTTCCTATGGCGTTACAGTTGCACCTACGATGTGACTATTCAACATTTAGTGAAAAGAATTCAGGGTACCGGTAGTCCATTCATATTGTATTAATAATCAATTACTTCACAGACTTGTTCTTGTTTTGGATTACATTTTAACCTTTAAAATGCATATGGAAGAATGGAAATAGAAGGAAAGCTCTAAGCATTACCATAATGTATCAAAAACTAATTTCATAGAGATTTTGTAGCTAAAGTTTTGAAATCATACTGGCAATTTTTTTATACTCATAATTAGTCATGAACTTTTGCAATATAAAGTAATCATTGATCATACCATGGTCATGCTATGCTATCGTAGCATTTCGTCGCATATTCGTTGCAGGTTGGAAAGGTGGCAATCAGTTCCTGTGGTATGCAATTGAAAATCGATTTAGTCATGAATGTGCATATGCGTATGTTATCATTTGTTCCAGTCACCAATAATATGCAAACAATTAAAATATTCGTATATATATGCAATTCCAAAATGTTGCCGAACATTTGATCAAGGTAGTGCTGGAAATACATTTTACGTTGACAGCTGATAACATTGAAAAACCAGAATCTGGGTGTAAACAAACAGAATTATAGTAGGCGAAGAT